>JANTBZ010003340.1:0-14525 GCA_024741255.1 Exechia fusca
AAAGATACAGAAAGTCTTAGGTCGATGGAAATTATCAGAAAAAATATGTTAGAGCTCTACGTTTTTTTGGCTGGCGCTTAGTGTAATGAATGTTATGCCTTCGTCTGAATGCGCACGAAAAATGCGCATGGAAATTTTGCTTGAAAAATGTGTTTTTCGTAATTTAGAACATTTTTTTAGCGTTCTCGATAAAATTGTTAATAAAATTACTTTTCAAATTGTTGGTTCCGACGGTATTAACTGATTCGGCTGTTTTTTTAGTTTTCGTAGTCCGATACTTCAGGCTTATCCGAACTAAATACACTATTATCGATCTTCCATTTTGAAAATTTATATTGATGGATGTCTTGGTGATATCTAAGATTTTTCGCGATTATGTTACGAACAATATATCCGTTGCAAAATGCATTCGCTCGCACCCAGTTTTCCACTTCCCGCAAATGATCGTTTTTCGACACTTACATAGACGTGTTCAACAGCTTAGTGTAATCGCTACTAACTCGTAATCGTCTAAAAAGTTGTTTTACGTTGAAGGTCAATGTCTAGAATTTCCAATGGTATATAACATGTCTATCTAAACCACCATACGAACCCAGCAACGTCTGATTAAACAAATCTCAATATTAAACGCACGCTACTGGTATAGCTTTGGAAACAATCGACTGGAGGCAAAACTTACGTCACCTTTTTCAATTCGTCAAAAATACATGTTTTCGGTTTTTGGAGTATAGCTTGACGCATAGACCCGATACAGTGCGATAATGTTTATCAAAAATATAGCCAGATAATTGGACTATCGATTGCATTTTACCATTTCGAATTTGATTCAAAATCACAGACGTGGGAGATCGTTAAACGTTGTAGGCATAACTCACCCTATTGTTCCGGAAAAGTGAAAAGTCAACAGTGTTTAAACTCGAATTGCTCGGTATGATAATAACAACAATCGATTCCCATATGAATATTTCGAAACATATTTTTATCACTTTCGCGAGTGGAACTTAAAACTCGAGTGAGCATTTTCCGGTATGAGAAGTAAGTGATGTCGAGACAATCTCAATTCGTCATCAAGCTCGTCGGAATCGACAAAACTATTTAAAGTTTTTTTTTTCGAGATAGAATAAAATTCATAATAACATTATATTATATGAGTTTCATTTCCTCTTGAAAAAAAAACACATGAGAAACACCCTTTATATCGTTATTTTCGGCCAAGAACATAGATTTATCATGAAGATTAGGGTTGACCATTATGTTTTAAACTGATTTAGTGACCGCCGCGGCTAGCTCGAATAAAATTGATGCGGAGAGCAAATTTTAGACAACTTTTTGCAAGAATTGGGGCCGAATGCCAGCAATAACGCGCAGCATAATTGTTTCCAAGGCGTTAGTCGTCTAGGACTTATCTGCGTATACAAGCGAATTCAAATAACGCTACTGAAAATAATCACATGACTAAAAAATACCCTGCAGATACATTTCTATAACGCGTTAACATAATAAAACCATGAGTTTCCAAGAAACACAAACAAGGTGCCTATCAAATCGGTGTTTTCAAGAACGTATTATATTTACTGTGATTTTCGAGCTTCACGCGAGCTCAATAATAACAACTTTTTCGAACATTTCGAACAATAAAATCTGACATCAATCAAAAACCATGAAACACGCAAAATTGGCGAGCACGTTCTATCGCAACTAATTTGGTGAATCACAGCATGAATCGCGAGTTTATCCAAGAGCAATTTGGGGGCAGTGATTAAAATACCCCCTTATTAGGTCAATTGTATTCAAATTCATGTCACTGCTGCTGCTGCTGCCGCTGCTGCCGTTGCTGACCACCACCACTTAATGTCCATTGGGTGCTATGCTCCAGGGGGTGCAGGGTGGAAGCGATCAATCTAAATTAACCTAAACCTGCTGATGCTCACCCAAGTCTAACATAGGCAGCGATTTGCATTATTCGCTCCTGGCGGGGTGGGAGGGGGAGTGACCGTAGTCGAGGTGACCACCGAAGGTGCGATGCCGCCGTCGCCGCCACCTTGCTAATCCATCCAGCCGCCAGTGAATCGTGCGCGCGCGCGGGTCGCGATTGTGCCGTGCAGATTAATCCATATGCTAATGTGTGTGTGCCCTCGCTGTGTGCGTGATCGTTATTTATATTGCATTACTGAAACTTTGCGCGACCTTACGTTTAATTACCTACGGATTTGCGACGAGCGACGAGCGACGTTAGTCGTTTCGGAATGCGTTGCCATGCGAAGAGTTGGCCGTTTTTTTGGCGGTTGGCTTTCGACCGTACTCGGTCCGTTGGCGGTCCTCCGTTGGTGTGCTAATTGTATTGGGACACTAAGAACATATGTTTATGTAGTGGGTGTATTTTCTGAAATGTTATTAGGCATTCGTTGGATTTCGTTTGGGGCCTGTTGTAAGAATATCGTACCACGAGAAGGCATATGGAAATGAACGAATGAAAAATACAATCGGGAAGCCACACAGAATATATGCAGAACTTCCAAACAACCACAAGCAATCTTCGTGATTTAATGTTTTTTTTCATTATACAGTGTTGATGGTCTCAGGAATTCTGGAGAGTTATGTAAATCACGAGAAATTATCGATACCGACAAGACCAGATAAGACAAGATATCGATTAAAAGAAAAGATGGACGACAATAGTATTTCTTTTTGATACCGTCGTAATCGACAGAAAAATATATAATTTTGACCAAATGTTGATTGGAAAATGCACAAAATTGACCGAAGTATCGAAAACATTTCTCATGTGCTTTCAGGTTACAAAATCAATATAATCTTCTTCAATATTGTAGACTTACTCATTCATTTGAAACATGTTCATTTCTCGGGTTATATGAAAAGGGTCACAAATTTGGTAATGATGCAGTTTTGTTGAGAAAACTCTCCTTTATTATCTACGAACAAATCGTTTGAGTATAGTCTCAACCTCCTCAAATGGTGGAGCCTTCACTGATAACCGTGGAAACCCTAAACCACAAAGATGTTCGTACATTTTTCGAATGATTAGGACTCGTGCACAATTGCACAAACATTGTTCTAAGTCAATCCATAGAATAGTTATGATCACCTAACTAAACATGATACACGACCAATTTGTACCACCACCACTAGAAATATTTTATTTCACTCTCCATTCAAAATATTCGTGTTTCGTCAATGGTTTATAGGCCATAACTTGTCACATGTTCAATTTAGAACAATAAACGTATACTCAAATGAAAAGAGAAACATGTGCACAAATCCTCATTACTCGAACGAATTTACCAAAATTTCGTTGCTTTTGGGTTTTTTGGTCGAAAGTTAAGGCTCCAAAATTAGGAAAGGAAAAGCCGAATTCGAATTTTTTGCAATTTTCAGTTATCCAGAACTCCAGAATATAATTAATGTTATAATTCGAACTACGAATCTATCGTTTTAATCATGGAGAAGGGTTGACAAAAAAATCGATTGTAAAAGTATTGATAGGTATGTTGAATAGCGAATCCACAAGACTTTGCTCCTCCTGAATATTATTTATTAGTTCTCTAACTTCTAACACTATATATCGATGCCATCTGCATCTCCCCGGTATGTTGCTCATCTTCGCCGAACGCACGTGAATAAACAATACAATTTTGATGGGACAGGCCGTTGCGAAAAGCCAGCCCGCAAACCATACGTCAGATAAACGACATTCACATTCCGCTCGCCGCAAACTTCAACGGGATTTGCGTGCGTTTGTGGCGATGCGTACTGCTAGGGCCTACGTAGGTGCGTGAATAGAATGGGATTCACCAGACCTGCGGTGTAATGAATGTAAATTACCTTGGCTTGGCTATTCTCTGGGCTGGCTGCCGAGTCAAGGGTTCGTCGTATAGTAAATATTCAGAGCGACCGAGTACGACGTCGTTGTTTGTGCATGTGTGCGTGTGTGCGGTAAGGTGAACACCTCTTAGCCGGATTTTCACATGCTCGAATGTTTGTGGCTAGAATAGGGATGTGGAACTATAAACAAAAATTGTTTTATTTCTATCTCCATAAGAAAAGGATCAACCTAGATTCATCGAAATTGTGATTTGATTTGCCGAAGCGTTATTCCTAGAATGTTATTCTTTCCAAAATAAAATCGGAATCAATAGCCCGTTTTTATACTTGTTTCTATATAATTTGTTCTCTTTGAATCCTGTTTAAATGGGTCAATAAACTTACTTTTCTGACGACGCGATGTTAGAGTGGGTAGAGAAGTCGGGTTTTGGAATCACAAATTAGTGGTTCAAATCCCCGAAACGACACCTCAAATTTATCCAACGCGTCATCAAAAACTGGGAACTGTGTAATAATAAAAAACAGACTACTATGCACAAAAACAATTAAATTCTCAAAGCTCAGAGTGGAAAAAACACCGATCACTCTGCCCGTGTGGTAGCAAACACGTGAATGTTCGCTTGACAGTTATCACTCTCAATCCTCTTGATACCGAGAACTGTCAAGCAATTATGAGCACCGTTTATAAAGCGGTGCACGTGTGTTGCTCTTATGGGTAAGCATGTGCTCAAGCAGGTGCGAATGTCAGAGTAGCGCTAAGCGCTGATTTCGTTCTAGTAAAAGCTCCTGATTGAGTGAAACTGCCCTGTTGATATATTGGTGCCTATCAACAGTAAATAACCTATAAAAACTTTGTATTTCAAATACAGCCGCCCAACACCTCCTAATGGGGTAAATCTTTCAAAGACATACACTATGTTGTAGCCCACACATCTGACTACAACAATAGTGTATCAAATAACGAGTTTAACCCTTGTAAGATCAGCAAAAATATCACATAAACGGTCTTGAAGTCTACCTGTCAACATACTTCTGAAACATATAAATGTGCAGCGCAAAAAGGCTGAGGGTATCTTACAAAGACACACAATATGTTGTAGCCCACACGTATGCTACAACATAGCCTGAACAAAGTGTAGATATAGTAAGTTGCAATAGTATCTCAAATATTGAGTTTTAAAAAGATGAGTGGCTCGTTTTGTCCCACCCTCCACTATGCTGTGTGCTTTATGCTCGGCGCGCGCCGGCGTTGGCGTTGCGTGTTTGACAGCGCGCCGTCGCAGCGACGGTGTGAATTTGTATGCGCGCTTGTGTGTTTATACAAAACGCGTCTAGTATACCATACCACGTTTATGCGTTGCGGTTTGACGCGCGAAAGGTGTAGTACAAGTGTGTTGTGTGTATACAGAGTAGAGTAGAGTGCTTCGCGTGTGAACGCGCTGGCTCGCAATGTGGGCGCTGTGTGTGGGTGTTGACGGCACTGACCAAAACACGCCACACACGCACAGACGGCGACGACGACGTCGACCCTCGATTCCGCTTTTTATGGTGACGGCCTAATGTAACACGTTTTTTTCAGCGCAATATCGCACACTGGGATTTGTTTACTACGTATTACTAAAGCCGGTTGTCCGTCTACGCTGTTTCGTTATTCGTGTGCGTGTGGCAAAGTGATTTATTAATTGACCGTGCGTTTTCTTTGTTTGTTTCTTTGTTCCCGAACACAGGTGTCACGATGCGAGAGAAGAAGGGCGGTGCACTGCAGAAGCTGAAAAAACGACTATCGCACAGTTTCGGGAGACTAAGTAAGTGCATGGGCATTTATTCCATTCGTTTCTCAGTCGACAGCTCTGAAGGGTCGCCATCGCGATGCAGGTTGATTGATGTTGCACAGTCGAACAGACGGACTGACGGATGGATTTAACCTTGGCGGCTTTGCCATTCCGCACGACAGAAGAAAGCGAAAGTTCGCATCCGCTATAATCCAATCTGTCTGCGCAACTATGCGCGCACGCGCCCTTGGAATCGAATCAATTGGATATTTACGGCGTAAACAACGACGTGCCCATACGTCATCGAATTGAGCCGGCGACGCGAGCGACCCCGTTTGGAAATTGTATTTCATGGCGCGACTGAGCGAAGAATTAATTTGCACAAATAACTCAATCAGTCCAGACGACGACGTCTGCGCAGCTTCCGTCGACGGCCGGCGTCTCGTCGCCCTCATCGTGCCCTTCGTGTGTACGCATGTTTGCTCATATATTGATGATGCCGGAAACCAGATGAGATCTGCATACACAACGTGTGTGCTATAGCTAAAGTACACAAACATAGCGCAGAGCGCAGTGCAGTCGATAGACGATGACGAGCGTGTGCGTGCGTTTTCGCATGCCGGCGGGGTTAACGCTGTTGCCACGATTACTTACTATTATGATTATATGTCGGAATATTACACACACACACTCACACATTCGCCCGAGCTACTGAGCACGTCAGCGGGAATCAGCCTCGCCGCCGCACACTCGAGCAAACGAAGTTAATCGCCCATGTAAACAATGCCCGTCGGATTTAGCGCGCGGAATGCGTGCGTACGTGCGTTGCTCTGGCGACGGAGCGACGCCAATCGTCGTAGCCGGTCGATGTTTGCTGCTGCTGGTGTTGTCGTCAGCCAGCCAGTTGGGAGACACCCGCCGCACAAACTGTTGAGACACACTACTGTTCGTACTGGCGGAAATATCACACTACTACTACCCCAATTGGTTGACTTAAACCATGCCGAAAAACCGACAATTTTATGGAGGACAAGGACAACAATTTTACATTTTTGTTGATGACCATTCTATCATACAACATGGTTCACTAAGTCTCTGGAAAAGTGATGAAAACACCAACATCATGATGAAATATCTGTTGGTTTCCTCTACATGGTCTTATTCAAGGCTCATAGCCAAAATTCAGCTATCCTGAAATATCAAGATCACCTTCGAAAGGTATTTGGCGGTAACCCTTGCAAAATACCCATTTTTCGAGATTTATACTACCTCATTCTTCCCCTGGAGACACCATTTTGAATTTGGAAATTTATAACAGTCAATTAAGGCCGAATACTGATTCAACCGTAAATGAGATTACAATTCATATTAGGCCAATCATTAAATTATCGTAGATTTTTACAATTGTCAGTTTTGATGTTTTTGTCAGTAACCGACACATTTAGGCGTCGACTGCGCCCATCGTATTGGGTGCCCAAATAGCAGACACGGAGTTTTGTGAAACAATTGCAATTTTTGTTTTCGGATGGGGAAGAACCTGCACCACACGATATAAGGCATGTTTCGGCTCCAGCCGCACTTTTCCCATCAGAAAACAGTTCTATATCAAGAAACGAAATTTCCTCTTTCGAACTACCTTATGAAATTTCATGACAATTTTCTATTCCTCTTTTAAAAGATGGCACTTTCAGGAAATGTTATCGATTTGATGGTTCGATTTCGCGCGACAATAGTCTCATGAGACTGACTACGCCCTAAACAATTCCACTCGGTTTTTATATAGATAAATCACCGAAGGAGAATGCATTATGCAAGCGTTTTTTTTCGAATGACTAGGATTTATAGAATATTTCATGCTCGTTCATTTGAGTATCCACACATTGTTCTAAGTCAGCCCAATGACAAGTTATGTCCTTCATACTGTGGACAAAATTCGAATGGTTTGTATGTTGAAAATATTCGATTTCATTTCCCATTTGTGTTTGGAATAGAGCCTATAACATTTCACTGGGTTGACCTAGAACAATTTGAGAATATTTTTGAAATAGTGTGAAATCGTCTACGAATCCTCGTCATTCTAGCCTGCTTTTTATATATAAACCGAGCGTCCTTTAGGGCGTCGAAGCCAAAGATGTGACCCTTATCACGCGATTGTTTGTGTATATGATAGAATGATCTTTATGCAACAAAACTGTATCATTGGAATGTTCCTATTATATCATAGATTGTACTGCAAAAATCGTCGCTAACTTGGAAAATGCGTTTTTTTGCATGTTTTAAATCAACTAATTGGAGTAGTCCTCACACGTGCGTCCGCACCATCGAAGAACGACGTACCGTCGTGTATCGTCGTCTACGTACACGTAGACCGAAAAGTTTTCCAATGAAACCGACGGGCAGCAGCAACGCAGGCATCGCTCGGCGACACGACACGATGCATCGCCCACATCGCTCCGCACAGCACTTTGCGCGTTGCTTTGCTTCGCTGTCTGCTGGCGCATCCACTTTGCTAATGTGCTTAGATATACACTACACGACGACGACGACGACGACGTACAATTTGTGTGTGAAGTATGCGCCCGAGTACGTGTCGGTGGGTCGGTCGGTCGGTCGGCCGGCGTGCTGACGTGCTGAGCGCAGCAGCGAGCTTGCCGCCAGAGTCATCGTTTCGTAATTAGAAGTGTGGTTTCGCACGCGCGCTCGCTTGCATCCGTGCAACCGACCGAGAACAAGTTAACGAGCAGTGTATGTATACCGCATAGTTTATAGAATATAACGCTGAGGATTTGTGATCAAATGTTTATCCGGCGCTCCGGCGCAGAGAGCATTTTAATTTGCGGTTCGCATTCGAGCTTGAATCATCAGCAGCCAGCATGCCAGGTGCTGTAATTGCTGTTTAAACCGCAGTCGAAGCCGCAGGATCAGTTAACCCCGAAAATGCCATACACATTTACGCCTTCAACGGGACACATGGACACACATAAGTGATCATGGCGTCGCAACCACTATTCATAAATTTATAAACCAACCCGCGCCGAACGGCCAACTCTCCACACTACACTGTCGATTTATTTTAGGCATCCTGCACTGAACGGTTGCTGCACAATCGTTGGTTAAAGTTCGTGGGTACCCGGGTCCACGTGTGGCCCGTTGGAGGGGTTTGGGGACCCGGGTACCCGTGTGGCCTGTTAAGGGTTAAATACTATACATACGACCGAGTTTGACCGAATTCGACCGAAGCGATGAGTAGCAGCAGCGTTCAAGATCAATTATACTCGTATTCGGCGCGCAATTGGGACTTGGGCAACACACAATGCATTTCTGAGTCTGAGTCTGGGTGACGGCTGCATAGAGACCGCATTAATTGCACATTGTTTTCATAATGCCGCCTACAGAGACACAAAGCGGTCGGAGAACACAAATGCCTCTGCCGCCGTCAGTCGTGCGCACTGATACAATAGGCATCAGCATCGACTAGTATACACGACTACTATACGATATTCGTTCAACCTTGCCGCCCATGCTTCCATGCTGCAAGCAGGCAACAAAGAACTTCCGTGCTCGGTTGCACTGCACTGCTGCTGCTGCGCTCTCGAACATACACAAGCACACACTTGCAGTGCAGTGATTACAGACAAATGATCCGAATAGCGCTCACAATTGTGCGCCCAGACTCTGGCGGCGGCGGCGGACTGAAAGAAAGAGCAGACGTGCCGGAACGGCAGAGAAGTTCAGTGTCGACACGTTGGCGTTTCAAGTGCGCAATGTGTGTGCGCAGCCTCCATCGAATCTATTAGGAATAATGTGCTGACGTATAGTTCATACATGTGCGAGTATGTGCGCACTCGACGCGACGTCGACAAAGTGGTTTAAGCGGAATGCCGCCGCCCAGCCCACGAGAAGGTTAAGATCAGTGAGCCAGCCAGTCAGCCGACAGAAGGAGGGGGGACTTCAATTGGCCTGTGACTAGAGCTTGCTGGGTGCGTGTGTGTTTGCGGCGAGATACGGCGCTAATTGAATACGATTGACAAACTGCAGTCGTCAGCGCAGTTGTTTCGCGTGTGGTGGAACGTGCACGGAATTCGCAGCCGCACAACGATTGTCTCTCACGCTCACGACCGTTGGTCGCTGAATTATATATTGTCTCCGCTGGTAATCTCCGGGCGAGGTGCACGATGTGTACCAGTTCTACAACCGCAGAAGTGGGATGAAATATCAAGCCCGATTACAGGAAAAGTATCAGAGATAGCATATCAAAATTTGTGTTCACCGTTATTATTTGAAAATTTGAAAACAACATTGCTGAACCTTTTACTTATTAGTTTTTAAACATATTATTTGTGCACTTCGTTCTGTTGATTATTCTGTGAATTAGAAAAGATTCCTTGATGTCGATTCCCTGACAGTTACGCGATATCGATTCCCAAATTATATTCACGAAACCCTATCTTTATTCCTGCCCATACTGGCGTTAATGGGTTAACTTGTTCTATCGATTCTGAGAAATCATCCCAGCATATCATTGCCCTGACATACCTAACGATCGCCCGAAAATACCCCTTTGTTTAGTGCCTCCGATGCGAAAACCACATAACCCAAATATTATCATTTATATAGAATGCGCCCTCTATCGGAACCACCTGTAATTATGCATGGACGTACCTTGAGTCAGCACGCACACAACACATTTTATAGCACCCTAATTGGATATTCCGCTCATAAGTTATGTGCATTACGTATATTCAGACGACAACGCCATCTATAGGCATTTTCCAGAATTTTAATACGTAGGAACATGGCTCAAGTCAACACAAACATAACGCAGGTGGTTTCAAGTCAATCGGATTTATTGTTGTATATCAACACGACAAGTTTCATTCAAACAGGCAGCTTTTACTAGAACGAGAGCAACGCCT
Organism: Exechia fusca; assembly: GCA_024741255.1. Lineage (NCBI taxonomy): Eukaryota > Metazoa > Arthropoda > Insecta > Diptera > Mycetophilidae > Exechia > Exechia fusca. The sequence goes on from JANTBZ010003340.1 coordinate 10,532, forward strand.
AACTTCAATGAAAGAGTGATAACTGTCGGTGATTCGAACCACGATTTGTGATTGCAAAACCCGACTACGCTACCCACTCTAGCATCGCGTCATCAGGAATCTTTATATTGACCACTTGCTAGATGCTCTTTTAGAGATTTCCGCCAATTTTGTTGCGATGTTCTTTCAATGTATGGTTCGAATTGATATTTCTCGTTCGATAACGACGGTATCAACTGATTCGACGAATTTGAATTCTTGGAACACATTACTTTATTAAAATCCAACCATAAACATATACCATATCGTCCTTCCACTCTTGTTATAGAATCCCTTCGGACACAGTTGAGCACAACATCGACATGTTCAACACAGCACTGTATTTGCTACGGACTCGGGATCTTGAACAAAATTGTTTCACGCTGAAGCTGAATGTCAGACCTATCCAATAACATAACCATGTCTATATAAACAGCCAAACAAACCGGGCACCTGCTGATGAAGTGAATCCCACTTCTACGGTTTTAGAACTGGTATTGTACGATACACTAAACTCGTCGCAGTTTTATGCTGGAAGCGCGATTTCGTGCAGCACGCAGCACTTCCGCCATGCACACACACACAGGTGCGTTCGGACCGGATCGAAGGTCGACGTCGTCGCAGCAGCAGCACCCAGACCCAGACAAATTGCCCGGCAAATGAGAATCGGATATTACAGCGTAATGAGACGATATTGTTCTGTGCGCTGCGCTGCTTGGGGCCATATTAGTATGCACGTCACGAGTCAATCAAATACGTGCCGCGGTGTTATGGCGCGTTGGCGAGAGCAGCCGAGTTGTGTGTGTCCCATTATGGGATAACGAATGAGAAAACGGTATTATTATGCTCTGAGCTCTGAGAGTCGAGTGCAGCGAAACGATGATTTACTTTCAAACATGAACTCGAAATGTGCGCTCGCTTGAACTAATATTCTAACATTCGCACAAGTTTTACGATTTATTCACTACCGCACACACACACACTCACACACACATTTCACCTGTACTTTGCCGGGCACTTTACTATCGAGTGGGTGGGTCAGTTTTCGTCTGGGTTTTGTTCGGCTTACGGTCAGCGGTTCGGTTGCCCACACTCAGAGCACATACATACACAATAGAAATGCGCTCATGTTGTGCAGCAGTGCGCGCACTTTCCGTGTACACTGCAAATAAAACACGTTTCTGTCGTAAATCTCCGGACTAATGACCGTTCCGGTGCACATTTGTAGTGGTTTTAATGCACTCAGACCTCGGACCATTATACAACTACATCGTCGGAGTCGAGTTGATAACACACAAAAAATAAACATTGATTTCTATTGCGCTCTGCGCAGCACGACAAGCTCGAAATTGGCGAACCGATTAAAAACCGGTCTCTCCCTAGCACACAAACACACACAGAGTGTATAAACACAAACATAAACACAACACAAACATCGCATGCGGCGCATCGACCGTGAAAACCGTTTGCAACCCCCTGTCCACCCTCCAGCCCTCAACGGTAATTCCAAATGACCGTCATCACATTTTCATATATATTGAAAATATCGCTGTCGTTCCGTTTGTCGATGACAACGCTCGTTTTATGAGGTGGAGCGAGACGGAGGAGGAGATGTGGTTTCCAGGTCCAGCGGTTGGTCCGTTAGGGACGATTTGTTGTGCGGTTGGCGGTTTGTTTGCATTGTACCCGGTTCGTCCGATTCGCCTCACGCTCAATTCGTCCCACGTGCATCAACACACACAACAAATCGCCCGGCGGGTTTCGAAATAAATTGTACCATTTGATGTCTCAAATGACTTACTTTGTGCCAATATCCATGCGTGACAAACCGACTCGCGAAACAATGCCAGCGCACGTGCCAGCTTCGTCCAATCAATTATTCATATTGCGTTTGGCTGGAAAATGTTGCTCTCTGCACTGTTTTTCCGCAACCGTAATGGGTGGGAATCCTCGCGGCCCGATTTGCATGCATATTTTCAATTTGGCATTCTATTTCCTGAGCACACATAGGAAAAATGCGCAGAGATCAGGTGAAGTGGAAAAACTGCGTGGCCGTTCGAAACATTGACGTGCCAACTCGTTGTACAAACAACACAACCGACAACCGACGTCACCGCTCCTTCACCCCTGCCGGTGAGAACGCGGGGCGCCCACACACGCACACACACAGCACAAACACACCGCCTCGCGCGCACCGCAAAATGTTGTTTACCCACCCAATCCTGGTGAGCCATCAGCAGTGAAATCTGACAAGAGCGTTTCACTTGGATCGGGTTTTTATATGGGTGTGTTCCGCACGGCTGCATTGTCTCTTTTAAATCTGGTATGCGGATTACCAGCTGAACACACGCGAGCATGACATTGAACATGTTCATTGAATTGTGAAAAAATGAAAGATACACGTGCGTGATACTGCAGCGTGCGGGGATTTAAATCGTCTTCATATATTCGCCAATTGTGCGTCTCTTTGTGCGAGTGCGTGTGTGCGAGTGGCAGCGGCACGCAAAAAGGGAAAGAAAAGGTCCATAAAAACCGTTGACGTGCACGCGCGCGCGCGCTCATCAATTCACTGTCGAAATGATTGGAAAATTATACACACGTCTGTGCGTGTGTGTGTGTGTGCGCACGCGTGCAATTGGAAATTCTGCGGTCGAGCATCTGTGTCGTCGCGTTGCTAAGAGACGGGGGGCTATCAGTTCGTTTTTTCTGTCGTTCTCATTCAACAAACACTCGCCTCCGCCGCCGCATGCTCACGGTGCAGAAATAATAATTCGCAAGCATCATGGCTCGGCGGCGCCATTCAAATAGACGCCCGATGGCAGACCGATGGTGTCGGTGAATATTCGTGAATTCGGTTTGCCGCTCGAATTGCCGTTGCCCCCCTGCCGCCTGGTGTTCGTGATGAATGATTTTCGCACCACATTGCATCGTCGCGTGTGATAAATGGCCGAATGCCGACGTGTATCTGCTGCTGACGATTGCTTTCAATTTCCTCGCTGAAACAAGCAGCGAAACACGCACAGAAGGAATGTTGCCATGAACCCCTCCGCCCCTCCGTTCTCCGTTCGTCAATTACACTCCATACAATCGACATGCAAGTTCATGCGCGCAAGTGCACCAACTTGGGTGCGGTGGGAAGTGCGAGCGAGCGTGCAACAGACACAAAAAACCCGACTTGCACTCGGTTGCGTCGTTGAGCTCTGGCCATTTGCAGTCGCAATCGACATTCACAGTCTCGTGCGTTGGTTGCGGAGCGCAAAGACAACGACTGCGAAGACTGCGAAAGGCGTGCGAGCGAGCGTGTATATGGGCGTGATTGCGGCAGTGGCGTAGGCAGTATTTCCCTGTGCGAGGTGGTATGACATTTACGAATCCATAAATTATGCACTAATCACTATAGAACGTACTTTCAATCACATTTTCAATACTCTTCAATGCGTAAAATATTATGCGCCGAAATACGTCTCTTTTGCCTTTTTATATTGTGAACGTATGCACTGAACGTGGCACACCAGTGAGCACTCACAATGGCCAGCAAAATAAATCTTGAAAACGTTGCCAACGATTCTGACACAACACATCAAATTGGAGGCCCGAATGCCCGAGGTTTTTTCGGTTGGAAATCGATTATATGTAACTCAACACTCAACATAGTTTTGACTTTACACCTTGCACTGCGATGGAAAATCGCAATTGGATGCTGAACGGACCCCGAAGACTGAGAACGTGAACCACATATTTTCTATCGGAAAATATTTCAACACAACCAGACTGGCAGCGATGGAATTTGCAAAAAATCTGTTGCAGAGTGGCCTGAATGGTCCGAAAAGTGAAGAGTGAAGATTGCACTAAAAATGGCAGCAGGGGCTCTAAATTTTGGATGTCAAGCAGGAAAAAGCAGGAGAAGCAGAAGACGCAGAGACTACTAACAGCGAAAGAGTGTTTTTCTTTCTTAGTTCGGCCGCAGAAATAATTC
>JANTBZ010003451.1:0-14524 GCA_024741255.1 Exechia fusca
TTATTTTCATCATTCATGCACTTTTTCGAAATTTTTTACTGGTGTTGCATGATAACTCTAAAACAACGAACATGAGTTCAACACAATGTCAACATTAATTGTAGCATTTCCAATAAGCTTTTATTTCATAAGCGAAATATCGGTCTACGAAATTTCGAATATGAGATTTTTTTCAATTTTCTGAGGACATGTCGAAAAATACAACATACGCCAATATCGCCGAAGGCCATACTAAAACCATTTTTTTTATTTTGAATTCTTTATTAGAAAATTAAAGCACATTAGAAAATTGTATACAGAAGGATAGATTATGATGTTGTCTCATATTTGTGACCTAGTGATCAATTCATACTTACTCGTCGAAAATCATAAATGTGGTCGATACGGGCGCATTTTTCACTGTCACGAAATTCTTCACCTGCTCGTTCACCTTGTAGATGTGCGTATCGTAGTCGTACTCAACCATCGGCAATCGCACTATTCGACGAAAAATACAACATAAAAGCACATTAGCACATCTGCATTCGAACGCTCGATAGCACTTGTCCACTTCCAGTGTCCGCAATATGCTGTCATATTAAGATTATCCCAAAATTCGAGAGCCGGGGTCGGGAAGATGTTCGGATAACACGACAAACATTCTAGTTTTGGTTAGGTTTGGTTAGCCGATTTACGTCAGGTCAGTAGAGACCTCTAGGTTGATAATATAATTCATAACTGAAAAAATCGAAAAAGGGGTCCCAGCAAAAAAAATGTATCAAATGGGACTAAACATAACAATTAGTTGCCTTGATTTTAATGCGAAAAATAGGATAAACATGTTAAACACATGTTTTTGTTTAGTATACAGTTTTAGAGTTTTATTTCAATTTCTTACAGAGTGCGAGGTGTGAATTGTTACCAACTTCATCTGTCTATAGAGGCTAAACCATTTGTTCTAGCTGGCTGTTTTTTCTTGAAATTCGAGTCATATTGTGTCCTTCATATTCTGTTCAAATATTTTGGTTCCCAGTTCATCGCGGGAAAATAAATAGATAAAAAAGATAAGACGTGACAAAGACATATCGTTTTTCTGGTTGGAAATCGAAACGGATTACCGTTCGCGCGTTGCAATTCCAGACTTATAACTAATTCTGAATTTTCTTTAACATTATGTAATAACGAAACTAAAGGCTCCGCAAAACACAAAATAGATGTCGGAAGCGTTCTAGGTATTGTCACAAGATGGATCGAGAGATTACCATTATAATTCAGCTGAATCCGAAGAGTATGGACCTCTCGACCTGAATCATTCGAATTTTGCTTTAAATTGATCTTCCGCTCGAGTTCATTAAATATTTTTTTTAAATCAAGATCATAGAGCGAAGTCGAATCGTGTTGTCTGAGAAAAACACTGGTTTTTAAATTCTGGCTCGATCTTGGCGTCGTTTCACATGTACCTCCAGGATGAGAATATTCTAAGGGGTTTAAAGTTCGATATCGATAAAATGTATTCTGTAGGTTCGAAAGAAAGATCTTTAGAAGAGCCATCTTTGAATCATATTTTTTCGCGTGATGCTGGAAAACTAATTTATCATGTTACCATCGACAATAGCATCAAAATAGGTCCGTTTATGTAAGGTCCAATGATGCCAAGATTATTGTTGATGTCGTAGGAACCCACTTGGTTCGAATGAATGTCATTCAGATTCCAACAGAAGGCGCATCATCGCTCAAAGCACTCGGAAAACACATTTAAGAGAAAAACACTATTTTCACGGTATATATTTTCAGTATCTTTGGCTCTGCCTCAACCAGATCGGATATCGAAAGACGGTTTCTCTGGTGAAAATGAAATGTCATTTATAAAAACGATTTATTTAAACGAGAATCGGCGGCAGTTCCCATACATGTCGATCGAGCAGCGCAACGTATGTTAATCGCAATTCTATGAGCCATATAAAGCGCAAATATTGATGTCATGAAAAAACATGATGAAATTCAAATAAATGATGAAGCGTAAAAAATCGTTCTAAAAATCCAAGTTCAAATGTTGACAAATGAGCGATATATAAGAATTTTCCGGTGTAACACTTCATACCTCGCTTCCTGTAATTTGCAAAACTAATTGACATACTTATTGTTCAGACAGCTTAAGTTGGAAAATGTTGAAATTATTTAACAGACAAATTCAATAAAAAAACATGTGTAGTCCATACAAAACATCTTTATATATCATTGTTTTGTGATTCCAAATGCAATCCGCTGGTACTCGTACTCACCAATCCGCTGCAACAGCTGTGCCAGCAACCACGCCGGACACTCCGCGTCCGTCCGCAACCCGTTCAGCGCCTGAAACCACACGCCCGGCTGCACGGCGCCCAGTCGCTCGCAGCACTGCAACAGCTCCGCATACTCGCGCTGCCGCAAATGATGTCGGACCACCAGATGGAACAGGCCCTGCTCCTCGTAAATGTACAGCACGCCCGGCCAGAACTGCTGCATGCGGCACAGCACCAGCGCTTGCGCCAAATCGACGCCACCGGAGCTGGAGCCGCCAACTAGGGATGTGTATTGAGGAAACAAAATCGATGATTCCCGATTTATTGGAAACTTTCACTGTGTTGTCGTCCTAATTAACTATCATTTGATTTGCTAAAATATAGTATTTCGGAATGACAAAATCGTAACTAAACTCGAATTAATGATTATCATGATTCAATATCCCTACCTCCACCGGATCCGCCGCCGCCGCCGTGCATGCGCAAAATCTCCATAATCTTCACGCTTGTCTCGTCCTCTGCCTTCGCACCGCTGCGTTGCCATCGCAGGGCGTACATCTCGATCAGAGCGGTGTAAATCTCCGCCGGCAGCTGGGCGGCGCCCAGTTCGGCCACCAGATGCTCGAGGAACACGATCTGCCGGTCGGCGTGCCCTACGAACAGATGCATCAGGCTGGCGGCGTCGGCGCGCTGGCCAATGGCCGGCAGATCGCAGTCGCTGGCGAGATCTCCGTCGGTGGTGGTCGCATCCGTCGTGGCGGCGTCCTGCGGCGTCTTGTGGTATCGATGGCACATGCAATGCAACATATTACGTTGTAAACATATTACAACATATTACATTGTATATTGTAAACAAGACAGGGTTCAACATAACTATTTATAAAGGTATGAGGAACAGAACTAATTTGTAAATAGCATGGCCCGGAGGTTGAGGGCCTTATTTCGTTTTAGGGCCCTAAAATTGTGGCTATCTTTCAACTTTTTCTGCCCTTCGTTTTCTGCGATAATTTGTTCATCGGTGCTAAGGCTCTACCCAGCGAGCATTCTTCAGAGGTCTGAAGACATAAAATATTCACTATAGGTCAAATATGGATAATACCGTAAATGGAGCTGCAATTCATAGCAATTTCTGCGGTTTTTGGCATTTTGACAAGTGTAACTGCTTATTGTCTTGGTGTAACAGATCTTTTTATTTCACCATGTGGAGAGTATTTTGGCCATTTTGAACTTCGGGCGCCCCAAAAATTTGATTTAAAGTCTTGGATTATTTTCTTCCTTTTTCCAGGTAGCCGATGACGAATACTCCTTTTGAGGCTCATCCGACTGTTGCGTATTCATTAATTTTGGAGAGGTTTCATAGCACATTTTGTTTAATATCAGCAATATCCATCAACCGTGCTTTTCAATTTTCCCGATTAGTTCGTGGCTTTTTGAATGTTTTTGTCGGTAATTGCAACATTTGGGCATCTGAAGTGCTCATCATTTTTGGTGTCTGAATAGTCAGTACGGAATTTAAAAAAAAATCGAGAATATTTTCGTCGGCTGTGGCGAAACATAGATAACACTTTCTGTTTATGTTTGGGCTTTTATCGCAATTTTTTCATAAGGAAACAGTGCTTTTACACGGACACGAAATACGCCGATATCTATTTCTTCGCAATAACAAATGTTGCTTCAAACAAATTAAAATATCGAACAAACCAGGCAGAGGTCAAATTGAATACGAATTTTCGAATTTTCCAGCCCTACTGTTATTTCGTAAAAGTGGTTTAAAAGGCGTCGTGAAAATTATTCTTCTTGCTATTATCGCCCTAAGAACATCATTTGCTTGGGCAAGACTTTTACACATTACAATTTTGGAATATTTTCAGAAAATTCGCAAACATATTTTGAAATTTTTTGTACGATTTGTTTTTGAATTTTTTTAATACAAAAAAAAAATTCATTAGTATGCAATTTGATGAAAACTTTCAGTTTTTAAAGGGCCTAAAAAGGGCCTATAAAGGCAAAAAAGGGCTTTCACGTTTAACGTTTCAACTTTGAGGCCACTAACATAATAGGTATTTTCATCCTAAACAAATTAAATTATATAATTGAGTTGCGAAGTTAGACTTACACAGTACCAAAAAAGGATTCAGATTGAACACATACGACCGAGTAATAACCGATACAAATGTGCAAAATATTACGGGCGTTTCGAACTATTTTGCGGCATTCTTCACTCTCAAAATTCGTCCACAAACAATTCCAACTCGACTCACCTCCTCGTCTCCAGCGCTCGGCGCATACCACGTGCACAGCCGGCACAGCAGCCGCGTCATCTCGTCGCCGCAGTGGCGCATCAGCACCGCGCCAAATTGCCGGGCGTTCGCTTCGCACGCGGCGAACGGCAAGCGTCGCAGGTACGCGAGCGCATCCACGTGGGCGTGCTGGTCCTCGACGAGAATGGCCAGATAGGCCGAGTGGCGTCCGTGCTGGCGGGCCAGCTGCAGGGCGCAGTCGGGCGCCGTCGAGCGGCAGACGGCGATGGCGACGTCGACGTCGAAGCAGTCGTCCTTCGTCGCCGTCGATCCGTTGGCCGCACTGGCTGTGGAAGCGGTCGCTGCAGCAGCAGCAGCAGAGGTGACGTGCAGAAACTGTTGCAGTTGATCGGCGCGATTGAGGCGCGTGAAACAGTTGAGCAGGAGCGTGGTGAGGTTGGCGGTGGCGTGGCCGCGCTCGTGCAGGGCTTTGAGATAGTCGACGAGATGGTCGATGTGCCGGGGATCGAGGAAGGCGCGGATGACGTAGGAGGGTTCGAGGTGGCCGATGGTTTTGATGTATTGCTCGACGGCCTCTGTGGATGGGTAGAATATAGAATGGGTAGAATAGAATTTCAAATGTAGGTGTTAAATCATTTGGGAGGTTGAATGTGAACCGTTTTGTTAATGAATCCATCGAACTAACGCGGGTGTTTAAAACGATATCTTTTTTTTACGATATGAGTGTGAGTTCGATAGGTTGTTTGAATTTTATGGTTTCATAAAACAAAAAATAATTCATTCACATAAAAGAGTCAATATTTCCCAGATAACAAATATTTTAAGATTCTGTCTCGCCCAATCCATAGACAAACTCAAAATATATAAATACAATGGTTGACACTTTTTATGTTGTCATGATTATTACAACCTATTTACTCTTTGACTATCGATAACCAAGGCTTGGAACCTCAGAGCCTAAATAAGTACGTTTAGGGCCTTAAATAGTGGCTAAAACAGTGAAAAAGGGTAGAAAAACAAGTAAAAAGGGTCTAAAAACCGTGATTTTATCGATGTTATTTTGTAAAAATGGATTTATAAATTTATATAGACCTCGTTGAAATAGTTCTCCATGCAATTATTGTCCTAAGCACATTATTCGCTCAGTCAATGCTGTTCCGCTTCACAATTGAATATTTTCAGAAAAATTAGCCAACATATTTTGAGATTTTTTGTAACGAACCAGTATGCAATTTGATGACAACATACCCATTTTTACAGTGTCTGAAAAGGGAAAAAAAATTGTCTAAAAATAGTGAAAATAAGGAAAAATGGCGAAAAAGGGCCTTAAAATAGGGGAAATATATTTAAAAAGGGCCTAACATGTTGTTAGTGGAAATAGGTGTCAAATAGTACCTGTTCTCTATATCCTGTCTTGGTATCGTCGGTTCTTCCCTCCTTCCACTGGCATTCCATACATTCAACAGGTGCAACAATGAAATCGGATTTGAAAAGTCGCGGAAGGGTTTTTCTGTTGGACGCTCATACACGAAAGTTATTCAACTGAGGCACTAAAGTGGATAACAAAAATCACCACTAGTAGATTCAGGGTTAACCTTAACCTATTATTGGAACGTATTTTTTGGACGGTATCTTGTTCAAAGGCCAGTCTTTTGATAACTACGTAAACACACATATAAAACTCTGTAGAGCTATTGATGGAAGATGGTTCTTTCTACGAAACTGAAAAGATTTAGTTTATTTAGAGCACCCAGTTCTGAGCAAAAATGAGACCAAAAGTTCAGCAAGAGTCTTGTTAAAGGTAAAATTTCCCGGAGTTTGACTGTTTTTCTTTTAAAATCTTGTACTAACGGATGAGCAATCACTCCATCCACATACCTTGATGCTTGCCGCGCTTAGCCAAATGGTCGCCGTACCGCTTAAAGATCTCCGCCAGACCCTCGTCATCGTACTGGTTGTTCTTGGCGATGCGCACGCCCGTATCGTACAGGCCCTGCTTGAACAGCAGATCCAGTTTGGTGCGAAAGTCGCGCTCATCGAGGTGCAGCACTCGCTTGTCGGCGCCCAGCACGTAGCACGAGCCGAACTCCATGCAGACGGCGGCCACGTCGTCGCAGCGCTCCTCGTAGCCGATCACGTTGTTCTGGATGTCGATGACAGTCAGACTGCAGAGGACGGAACATGTTTGAATATAATTGGATACGATCAGGATCGAATTACCTTTGGGAGCCGGCCGATTCGTAAACGGTGACCAAATGGGATCGGAACCAGTGCACCGAGCGTTTGGCGCCCTTGAGCGCGTAGCACGGACCACGACCGTCGCTGTTGTAGCAATAGACGGCCTGGAGAGGAATCGGATTCACTTGGAGTTAGTATACGATCAAGGATGTCAAGCGATGTTTGAATAATATGCTAGTATCGTATTCAACGTTTCTATCGGGGATACAACAGCAAAAATAGGATGTACTTGGAAGACAAAGCGCGCTATAATATCGACATTGAAGCATTGGAATATGTATACGCCATCATGAGTTTCTACCATTCTATGAATCCATGGTTTCATATTAGGTGAAAGTGGAAGAATTGTTGATTTCGATAGAATTATTATTTCACATTTATATTATTCAGATATGCTGATTATATTATAATAAAATTGGTCTATCACGATCGCTGTCAACGCGGCAAACGTTCCCAAAATTCGTTAGTAGTAGCACGTAACAGGCAGGCTGGAAAATCCGTATCGTTTGATAGTAGGACACATACATATTTTTGATAAGATTATTTGTGAATAATGAACATATTAGTTCCATTGAAGGACGATATACCGAAAATTGCGATCTTTCATCTACAGAACGAATTCTTTTTGGCCTTGAAATATGTACTTTATGTAACTTTTCCATCGGTGCTCGAGTCTCTTCCCAGCGGGCATTTTTCAGAGGTCTGAAGACATACAATAAGGGCCAAATTCAGATAATACCGTAGATAGGGCCCTAATTCATAGCCCTGTCTTTGATTTTGCCCAACGTTTTCAACTTCCTGTGAAAGTGCGTATTTTCTTGGTGTAACAGCACATATTCCCTCGCCATGGGGATTGTATCTTAGGCCATTTTAGACTTCAGGCACCTCAAACATTTTATTTCAGGTCTATAATGATTGTCTTTTATTTTTCAGGTTTCCTATGTAGAATACTCCTTCTGAGTCTCAATATATAGAAGCCATCCGACTGTTGCGTTTTTGTGAACTTTGGAGAGACTTTGTAGCTCCCTGTTCTTTCAATTGACATCCGATTAAACTTCAAAATACAGTAATTGTGTCATTATTCCTACTTTTTTCAAATATTTGTAAAACAAAATAGCTTAATCGTGTTCGATCAGCTCAAAACACTGCTCAGAAATATCAAATCGTGTTGATTTCGGCTGATTTTGGGTTCGCGCGGCAGACACTTCACGAAGAGCTTTCGCATGCCCAAAAACATACATATTTCAGAAAGTTTCAAACATTTTTATTTATATATTTATGGTATCAGCAATATCCACAAATACTTTTTTCTGTCCTCCGAAATCATTTTGTGGATGTTTTCGATGTTTTCGTCGGTAACTGCAACATTTGGGCGTCTGGTGAGCGGATAATATTCGGTGCCAAATGGCCTGTACGGAATTTTGAATAATTTTCGCAAACATTTTTTTCGGCTGGGGCGAAACCCAAATAACATTTATGTTCATGATTTGGCTGTAGGCGCAATTTTTTCCATCAGAAAACCGTGTACTTAAAGGACACGAAATACGTCGATACCCATTTCTTCGCAATAACAAAAGTTGCTTCAGTGAAACGTAAGTGAATGTTTGGATTGTGAAAGATTCAAATAAGGGTCTAATGTTAATTGTTTCTTAGAAAGTAAAACAATGGAACAGGGAGCTATTGCTTCCATTCGAATCGTACGCAAACGTCGTACGCATAATCGTCTTTAAATAATAAAATACCACTCACATCATCCTGTCCGCACATGAAATGCCTCTCCGCCACCCCGCCGCCGCCCAGCGTCTGCTCCGGCCGCTGCATCCAGCTGCACCGATTCTGCCGCTCCCCATCCAGCTTGTCCAGCACCACCAGCGTCTCCTTCACCCGTTCGGGCAGCACAAACACCGCAACCATGCGCTCGGCGCACACAAACAGCTGCAGCGCCCGATGCGCCAGCTTGAACGCCATACCCAGAATCGGAGCGGTGCCGCACTTCAGCTCCTGCGCCTCCATCGGCGCCGAGCGCTGCGCCCATCCGCGCAAGCCGCCACCAACACCACCGCCGCCGCCCCCGCCAATGTCGGCGCACCGGAACAGCTGAATGCCGCCATGCTCGTAGCCCACTGCGATGCACTGCCCATTGTCGGCGATGGCCAGCGATCGCGGCCGGGCGGCCAGTTTGGCGGTGCGCACGCACGCGAACAGGGCACCATCGAGCGCCGCCGTGGCGGCCGCCGGCTTGGCGAGATTCCAGCAGCAGAGCTGCGGCTGCAGCGGATTGGCGTCGTCGCTGCCGCCGATGGTGACCAGCAGCGGTGGCGTGGCGGGCTGCTGAGGCGCCGCCTGCTGCGGCAGAACTGCGGCGGACGAACCGTTGGATCCGCCGCCGCCGCCGCCGCCACCGTAGGCCATCTGACAGTGGGTGATGGGGCCGCGATGCGCCTGGAATGTCTGCGCCTGCCAGTTGCGGTCGAACACGTGCACTCGCCCGGTGGAGTCGCCGACGCAGATGCGCTGGTGGCCGCTGGCGGTGGCGGTGATGGTGGCCTCCTGCAGGGCGGCCGAGAGGCGGCCGGCGTCGGCGTCTGGCCGCAGGTCGAAGAAGGCGAACGAGCGCCACTGGAAATGAATTGGATAGTATGGAATGTATGATTTCGGAATGTCGTCGCATATTTTGGACGAGTGCCACTCTGGCCAAAGAGATTAGTTCCGAATTTCGATCCAAACAATTAAAGTTGGGTGGAGACTCAACATCGGCGAATGACGCATATTTTAGACGCCGATCGAGAGGGGCTGCCAATCGGAATGCAGTTGGCAAACGCGGACAAAACTCACATCATTTTTCGCCATCGTGCCGAGGTTGGAATGTGTCGATGTCTTCTCCGGATCCGGATACGCTAGATTAAACCGCAATCACGCACCAAAAACACTGTATGAGCACAAATCACCAAATCCAAACAATCTGTGAAAATTTCGCGTCCCAGCTGATGCGCTGATTAGGGGTGGATTCGCGGCTTTGTTGTTGGGACGTCGCGTTTGTTATGACAGAATCCGAGTGAGAGAGCACGATGGAAGACAAAACAGCTGTTGAGTTTCGTATCACAAAATGCTGTATACATGCAGGGAATTACTCGGAAATCGTTGGAATAATGCGGACTGCATACTCGATGGCTGACTCGTTTTCTCGACAAACAACGAACCTTTTTCACAATCCCGATCGCAAAATTCACGATCGCGATCGCTACACAATTTCCGCAGTTTGTGTCTAACCGCCGCGGAAGACAGTCGACGACGCTCTTCACCTGTCCGTCGTACCGTCCAACAGTGTTCAATTTCAAGTCGTCTTCGGCAATGTGCGTATGCAACAATTGAATTGTGATTAGCGCTCGTCTCGGTTGTAATTAAATCCGGCACTTGAGCGCATCGGGTTGTGATAACGCGCGCGTTCTGAAAATCAACAGTCTTGATGACGTCGTGCCGCAGAGACGCTCCGCCAGCGACGACAGATTTATGCGTGGCATATCATTAAACGAACTTATCATATTTGAACAGCGAGTCGCGACGTGTTATTCAAATCCATAAAGACGACCACGACCACGACAAATGCTCTAATACTCGCGCGACGGTTGCTTGTTGAAACTAAGCGCGACAATGTAAGTCGGCAAGTGCGTTGTGTGCGTGTTTGCGGAATATTTGCACATATATTTGCAGCATTGAATTTTAACATATTCGCTCATGTTGCCACCTTGACATTCAGAAGCGAATAAATACAAGCCGCAGTGCGTAGTTCTATGGAGAGATCAATTCGAGATACATATTGTTTTATGGTCAACCAGATGCGCGCGCGTGCTTGTTTAGTGTGTTTTTTTTGTATGTATGTGGACCTATGCTCGCGCAGAGCTCAATGCTATTATAGAAAGTTCACATATACTAACGATCGATGCTACTACGCAAGAGTTTAGCTTGTGAGGCGAGTACTTAGCTTCAGGTGTTTTTGTTTACATGCGTTCCGGTACCGTGAAGACACATAATTCGCCGTGTTAGTGCGTACGTTATTGTCACAAAGTGATTAGAATTCGAATTATTCGTCTGGAGCCAAACCAAATAATTGTCTCAATACAATAAAGTGAACACGTTGACATTGATTGATGAAAACCGGTGTTCGCACAAATATGCAATTTAAATCAAATTAGCTAATTGCGATCGCAACAATACACACACAATTCGTTCAGGCACGCCTCACGAAGCAACGACAACATCGTGCATGCCAGACACCATCAGACCAATGGCGGCGACGATGACGAGGATGGCGTGTCCGCTCGATCCATAGCCGAGGTCAGCACCTTCCGACGCATTCTGCCCCAGTTCCTGGCGTGTTTGGCCAAAAATCTGCTGCTCTTCGATCTGGGACTGGCCGTGTCGTTTCCGACCATCGTGATACCGGTGCTGCGCGGCCTGCAGCACGATCGCAATCCGGACGAGATGCTGAGCTTCAGCGATGTGCAGTCGTCGTGGTACGGTGAGTATATATAGAAGCGAGTGTGGCGAGTGTATAGAGATCGAGCGAAAAAGAGGAAATACGAATGAATATAAAGCTCAAAGTTTTCACAGTTTGGCATCTTGTGATTTGTGACCAGTGGTCATTACCCCAGCAGAGCATTTGTTTAGGATATTTTGCATCAAATTGTTATTTGAAATTATAATCGTTTATTTTCGAGCGCTCGATTTAAATTCATCAATATCATGAAATCTGAGGATAATGAGGCTCTACCTGTATTTCTCTCATTTCTGTTGTGAGTAGTGACAGTTATGAGCGATTGATGACGCATTCCTGAAGACCACTAGGTTTTATGAAAAAGTTGAAAAGCTATCGATTCACCTGCTCTATTTACGATTCATGTGAAATAATAACCTAATTTGTATTTATTGATGTGGGTGTCAAAGTATTTATTCAGAGTAGATGCCGGACAATCGCTAAATCTTAAAATTGCCTAGAATATATAAAGGAATATAATCCGATTTTGATGCCCTTCGGATCATGATTAATATTACTCAAAAGCACAGTTATGTATTTTCTAAATTTTAATAGTTATAGCTTATTTTGAAAAAGTGAGATATTTTTTAGTTTTTTAATGTGGCATAACTTGGCTTGAATTTGTTTATTTAAGTAGTACTCTGCTTTATCTGCAGGGAAATGTAATGATTAACACGAATATCATTTTAGAATTTAATAAATGTTGTTGTTTGTCAAAATACTTCAGTTGTTGTGTAACAAGACGCATGCCCCTTCAATCGGGCATTTTTCGCACTTTAAACATGCTTGACGCACAAGCTTCGTATAATCATGTGATTTAATACTGAAATCTACCATGCATTTGTTCATCTCGGAAAACACTGATAACTTTTTCAGATAATTTTTACAAAACAACGATGTTCTACAAACTTAAAGACCGATACAATATCTAGTTAATATAACTTTATGGTTTTTAAAAAATGTCGAATATCGTGTTACGCAGACTCTTGAATAAACGTGTTCAAAAGTGTGTGATGGAAAGGGGAACACATTTTGAAATAACGAAATTCATGACACCGCTTTCTCGTATTAAGCAGAGTTCCGTTAGGTGATACATCGGCAAAATGTGTGGAGGAAGATTAGATGACTAACATGTTTTTAGTTTTTTTTTAATCGGTTGGAAAATACCATCTCAAATCTCAACGAGTTTTTGACGAAAAGTGTCCGATGGAATGTATCGAATTAAAAATCGTTAATTTATCAGTCTCGTCATCAATAATGTAGACAGTGCAGTGCGAATAAACAAAAGCATCTCGTCCTTTAGATGCAGAGTGAAATAGCAATGATCATACTCTTCTTTCTCTGTTCGCTATCCAATCAATTAACAAAATGAAATAAATACAAATAGTATTATGATTCCATATCATAAATACAATACGGTAATAGCAACATTGATCACCTTATACAACGACTCTCGTCTCACTCCAGGCAGCATCGCATTCCTCTCGCAGCCAATTGGCTCGCTGCTCTCCGGCTGGCTGACCGAGCCGCTCGGCCGCCGCCGGGCCATGATGCTCGTCAACATACCGCACATCTGCGCGTTCGCCCTGCTGTGGTCGGCGAGCGAGCTGTGGCACATCTATGCGGCCGGTCTGCTGCTCGGCCTGGGCGTCGGCTTCATGGAGGCGCCGGTGATCACGTATGTGGGCGAGATTGCGCAGCCGTCGGTGCGCGGAGTGCTGCTGGCCTTCGCCAATATTGCCGCTCAGTGCGGCGTGTTCACGGTCTATCTACTGGGATCGGTGACCGTTTGGCGGACGGCGGCCGCTGTGTGCCTGGTGTTTCCGGTGCTGACGGTGGTGGCGATATATTTTGTGAGTGTCGGTGCCGGGAGCGAAGCGTTTTGTGTTTACTTTTTGCGTTGTTAGGCGGATCGTCTGTGCGTTTGGATTGACGGTTTATTGTGGGTAGATAGAGCAGGTTCAAGCTATCTGATTTTTATCTTATTTGCGAGTGAGATGTTTGATTTGTTGTTGAATAATACTGGGTTTTTTGTGGATTAACGCTTATCTCGGAAACTACTGAGAGAGAGGGTGACTTTTGGATACTAACATGTGGAATCATTTTTTATCGTATCTTATCTTGTGTGTAACGATGCTGTCAGACAACATAAGAATGGGATAACGCATTTCACTCACATCGTTTGGACAAGAATTTGATGTCGTGAACGTGGATCCAACTTATGTGGCTTTCTGAATATCTGCTCTGAAGGCAAGATAAAGTAAAGCGGCCACTAATATTGAACATGGTTTAAGATTTTGCAAATGCAGGATAACATATGGCAGAATCGCTAAATATTAACTTCATCTGACAAAAATTCGGACTCGCGGACAGTTGATGTCGTTGTCGTGGATCAAACGGAGGATCTAGAGACAACATAAATAAATACGTACATATGACATAGCTCTAGTATGAGCTTTTGAATTCAGGATTTCATATAACAGTATCGCTGAATGTTAACAAAACAACAATATACAGAGCGCAATATTGCGAAAGATGCTTCAAATCCTTTCATGCGTTTATCCATCAACTTAATGTTGCTGAAAATCACGAAACGTTGAATGAATATGGCTCAAGTACCCTATACTTCACCCAAGCTCATTAATTTGAAACATACGATTTGTAGGAAAAGTAAAAACCACACATGACTTGTAATGATGCAGTTTTGTTCATTTAACATCATTTTGAATTCTATCACATACGAAAAAATCGTTCAAGAAAACTCTCACCCTCTGGTTAAGCGTGCCAAGAGAAACCGATCTTTCGACATATGGATAAATTGTCAAACGAATAACAATGAAGGTAATTGTTACACATTGAATTCAATGAAAAGGATTTGTGCACGAGTCATTATTTTTCGATTGAGTATACACACATTGCTCTAAAAGTGACGTTCGAACATTTTTCCAAATATTAAAGAAGAGATATTTTTAGGACGTACTCAGCCACAGGCGAGGCTTTTCTTTTTTGAATGTTATAGAAGTATATTTATCGAACAAAACTGCATCATTACATTTTTTGCATGACTCTTACTTTTCATAGCAAGGGGCGGGTGCATAGAGCGGCATGGAAATTCGCGGCAATCCAACTTACTCAAAAGCGGCAAAACTGTCGCCGAAATGGCATTCGCGATTATTCGCTGATTTTAAAAAGTTCTAAGCTGGCAAGAAAATTGTCACGTAAACTATTTA
>JANTBZ010003562.1:0-14513 GCA_024741255.1 Exechia fusca
GCCATCCAAAACCCAATTTTTTATTTTGAATTCTTGATTAGGAAATGAAAGCACATTGGAAAATTGTATACAGAAGGAGGGATTATGATTTTGACTCATATTTGTTACGTAGTGTAATTGATGAAATTACTTTGAATGTCAAATTTGATTATTTTCAAAAGTGGTCTGCTCATTGACAAATTAACGGATACCCCCAGCGTGCCGACGAGTCGCATGCCATTACATACTCGCCCACGCAAGGTTATCGCATAACGTGCAATCTCACATACACTGTGTAAAGTACACAGCTAATATATGACAGTGGAGAGAACACTTTTGGATACCACCCAATTCTGTCCGACGCGCACGTGATTCGACCGCACGAAGAGCTTCACTGTCAGTGTTCGCAGGGCAGGCAAGGATTTCGGGTGCGCTCTGCCAATCTTTGCAGACACAAACAATGGAAAGTAGTGCCGATGTAATGCTGAACCGGTCAATAGAGGATGAGGTGAGTGCAACGAATTCGATTCAAGTTGAATGAATACCTTATAGTGTTACACATTACACGTTCCATGTGATATGTATGCTATATCACATAGTATAATTTACATTTTTATGTTGTTTGGTGTCTGGTGTCTGGTTTGGTGTCAGAGAGCAGCTCTGTTGTGGAATTTGCAGCATCGCAAGTTGCAAGAAAGCTTTATCCTATGTACCATCGACGTTATATGCTTTCTGAACTCTCAGGACTGTTGATAAATAATAATATTTGGTTTGTGAATGGCTTGAACACAATTGTGTTCTTATGTGTGCTTCAGCAGCGTGGCAAATGTCGTGTGCAATTGCATTCAAGTATGAGTGCACGGGAAAATCCATTTCTATTAGCATATTCATAATATGCAGGCGCAAGCGCGCGCAGAAAGGGCATTACACTCGTGCGACTGCATGCGGCCCATACGCCCCTCAGTTTGTGCAACGAACTCGCGCAGACCGCAGACACGCGAACTTGCAAAAACAAGACACCCAAACGCGACCGACGTCACTATCACAATATAGTCAGTTGCTCGTCACAAGCGGGACGAAGCTGTCTATACGGTTGTGCCGTAATCGACCCCGCACATTACACATGTGGTCTTTCGTTATGCATGCGGCTCCCCAATCCCGCCGAGTTTGGCCGACGTCAAAATTGTGAGTTCTACTTGTAGTGTAAATGTGCGCGCGATCCACTATTAAATGTGAAGTGAAATTGAATTAATCGCACTACCAGTTACGAGTATATGCACTCAAGTGTGGTATGTGTGATATGTGTGTGCGTTGTCTGGCCAAACGAGTCTCGCTGTTAATTTTATCGTGTCTGGCCACAGAGACTCGAGCAACCGCGATATTCTCTGTTTACTAACAACACCCACTGCGCGAGCCCGCGCGCACATTTGATCTGACAAGGGAAGAGTACAGAGTTGATGGAAGCAAACAAGAAGTGGTTTACAGGGTAGAATGCAAAATAAATGAATATTGTTTTCCTCAACCATATGGGGCATCAAAATCCGGATATGTGGAGTATGGGTTTCAAACTTGATTTACGTTGCGAAATCAAATAAATGTGGAACAATTTTCTTCTAAGAATTGTTCGTTGGATCATCAAGAACATATTTATCAAAAAATATCTTCACGTGCTTGAATAAATGTATCTTTGTTCAGTCAGCAGCGTCCGCCGGACATTTCCAACGTTGCACAAAAAAGTTCATACAAATTCACATATGGGATGTTAAAAGGCAAAACAATCACCAATACTGATATATGGCTCAAATACATCGAATTTTTTCGATTGAAATATTCCTCGACGGTTGTTCGAAAATATTGTTCGACTTATATGTTCCATTGTATAAGACAGCTTTGCTTGGTGTTATGAACAGTCCAAGATAAAGTTTAGTATCGAAATATAACGACTTTCACTGCTTACAACTATTCAGAGGAAACCCACATGGCTAAACGGTAGTATATTAAATTTAATCACACAGACCTTCCCTACAATACATTATCACATTTTTCTTCTAGTTTCTACTTTCTACCCTGGAAACCACTTTTTGATTGCTTCCATCAACTCCGTACTCTTTCGTAGTGAGTGTTTGTTTATTTACCCAGCACATTCATATACTGGCCGAGTGCACTGAACGCATGCGTCTGCGACCGAAAGCTTCAGCACTTCGAACGCTTACTCATCGCGTTGAGCACGTGCAGCATCAGCACCTCAACATAGTATACCTATGCTCGCAGTTTCGCATAGCCGCGCATGCTCGCAGGTGTGCAAACATACGCACACAACATACTCAGACGACCGTATCTTTGTCTCTTTGTTTATCTCGTCGTTTACATATAAATATGTACTATGTATAGATATACGTTCGTCGGTATACATTTACTCATACTATCATTGTTCAAACACCACAAAGCAGCATGCATACGACACACACACGCTCACAGCTCATTCAGTCGTCCATCGTCCACACCAGCAAGCAAACCTAAGCTTTGCCGGCGCATACAATCGCACTCGTTCATATACTTGCGTCGTTGGGCAGAGTATGAGTATATGTGTATGTGTTGGTGCTGCGGTAGTGGTGGCTTGTGTTGGTGTGTGAGTGCGATCGAGTCAGCTGAAGTCGTGTGCGCACATTCCGCCTTCTTCAGTCACACATTCGGTGCGGTCGGCGCAACAACTCTCTGTGCTAAATCGTGCGAGTCGCGAGTCTTCGTCGTCGTCGTCGTCGCGATCACACATTTGTGCTAGTGCTACTTCGCGGGTTCGTGTGGCTTAGGCGCGTATGCACGCACGTACGTATATTCCAACAAGCGCAAACGCATTAGTGTACTTTCGAAAACTCGATGCGTCGTTGTTTTTCCGACAGCGGTGTTTAGTCACAGACACAGAGATTAACAGACAGTCGCGCAGACAGAGTGAAGACATACGCGCAGACGCGCGACTTTGAGGCAAAAAACGAACACTATAAGTGAATAAATAGCATGGCAATATAATGTATTGGTGTGTAGTCGTGACGACTGACGACCGACTTTGAACCGCATCATCAGCGCGTCTCAGTTCAATCAGCGTTTATGTGCGTACACGTTCAAACACACACACACACTATCCGTGTGTACGATGAGTACTGTCTACCTTAATGTGCATACGGAAACTGATGAGTATATATGTTGTGGCGTGGCGTGGCGTCTCTGTGTTCGTATGTCTTATGTCGTATGTGCGCGTAAAGCCTCTGCGACGATCTCTCGCTATAAGCCAGATACAGACACGCAGAGCAGCACAGCACAGCAACATACACAATAAGAAATAGATTGGGTAAATGCCCCGACGTAATTACGCGCCGCTTTGTGTGGAACCGCATTCGTTCACGTACGCTCAAATAGACAACAGTGGCAGCAGCGGCAGCTCAACCCAACGTTGCTTGTGCGTTCGTATTTTTAAATGCCTGGAGCACACGAATCTCGGCGTGCAAACAACGAAATATTGTGTTAGCTGTGAATTAAGCGATCCCAGTGGTATATCTTGAGCTGGGCTTCCAACATCTGATAAAACATTATATTGTTGTAGATTAGCGTCGCGACAGAGAAGCTTGTTTGCCATTATTATTAGTTTTATGACCTCACGCGCAAATACAGAACGTGCGAGGTGGGAGATGGGAGCAACTGCTGAAAATGTTCATTTACTTGAACTAATTTGTGCGCTTAAAATCAGATTTTGAACATGGTCTAGCGATCAAACACAAAGACGAGGTCGAGTCGTTGTTTATGCCGAAATCAAAAGTGTTGTGCGCGAATTTCACGTGAGTTCAAGTGTGTGTGTGTACTACGCGACTCGTCATGCGTGCGATTTTATCAATGTAACGTGCGTCGTTGTTGCGAGCCCGCATTTATTCCGTGCTCGGGTTTTTAATTGAATGACTCACGATAATTCCTGGTGGCCTTGATTCGATGCGAGCACAGTCGTGATGTGTTTAATATGTCATATGTGTCTGCATTGCGTGTGCAACAAGTGCAATCAGCGATTTCGTCCGAACATGTTGTCGTTGTCACTCATATGCGACGAAACCATCATTATGAAAGTGAATATGGTGTACACATTGCTCCAAATTCGCTTGAGGATTGCATTTTGTCGCATGCAGCTATGCACGTGGCGTCGAATGCACCCGCAATCATCTAGACCATCAGTGTGTTTCTATAGCAATATGTAGTGTGTGCATACACAAAATAATTACGAGGTACAAACCAGGGCAGCACCTGGTTTTGTGCATGCATCAGGTTCTCGGTCGAATATCGGACGACCAACAATATAGTTCTAGTTCCAGTACAACACGTATATTATTACCGGTGTGCGCGCATATGAGTAACACGTTCGCTTGCTGGAGAGCTAGGGCTGGCATATTCTGACATTCAAACCGGAAATTCGATATCTAATCGCGGCCGTGTGCAATCAAGCACGATAAATTGATACTAGGCATCATATATTCGCAGCCCTGTGTATAGAAGTGCTCTGTCTTTGTTCGACGATCTACAACATTTAGAAACACATTTATATTCGTTCAAGAGAACTGGTGGTAATCTAATCTTTGGGTCTGTGATGTATCATACGAAAAGTGAATTACTGGAAGTCCGATTCTTGTTCAACGACATTTTGATATATGGTTTGGCTATAAAAATTGAATTTTCACATCGAACCCATTTTACTCTCAATACAAAAAGCGAATCATCACAGTTTACTATATGGATGGTGGAAATCTTTAGTTCAAGTGTATCGCAAAACGTGATAAGGAGGGACGTTCATACGACAAGCCTAGCTGATGTTTTATTTTTGTTTTATATTAAATCTCTACTAACAATCCACATTGCTCTCACATACCAGGAAAAACGTGAATATGCCACGCATCAGTGATCTTCAAGATCGTGATTACGGTAAGTACGACAATTCTGCATACCCAATTGGTCACCCTAATACGCACATACTCACATACAAACCATGCCGTTCATTTCCACCAACACCTGCATGCGATCCACAAACAACAACTTGTGCCCAAGATTGCAAATGTGTGTTGGCGTGCATAAACACACTCGACTCACCACCATACAAACATACGGTTTTGTCGTATAGCGTCGAAGCGGACGCCGTATCGGCTCACTTTCGCGCGTATCGAACACAGCAGCGCAGCATTGCTAATGTGTGCGTATGGTAATTAAATCACTGGCTTGCACAACAGCCGGCACTGTCTCACAGTCACAGTCGTCTCTCAACTCCACCTACAGCAGCAGCAGCACGCGAGAGACAAAAACCGATCGTTTTGCACAGAGCTTCAGTGCTGTGCCGATCATCTCGGTGGTTAGGTCATACTTTAGCTCGTCTCTCGCGGGACTGCCTCCGAAAAAAACCAGCCATAAAACAACACAATTGTCCCTAATCGACGAACGAGCAACACTACAGTCGACGTCGCGTCATTTGTGCTTTGTGTTTGTGCGACTTTAATTACATTAGCTTGTTGCGTGCCGAGTAGATAAAACACATTACAGACACAGACTAAATACGCGACGCGTACACACTTTTGGTTTTATCGGCGAGTGCGTGTGTGCGTTTCTGCGTTCTGTGTGTAATCGCCGATTGTATGCGCACACACAACCCGAACGCGAATGACGTTGACTGTTGGCTCTAGTAAAGTGTAAAGCTCCAACTCGAATACAAAAAAGTCATGTGGAAAGAACACGATACCCCAACCAATCCGTTGCTCTCGCCGACAAGTCCGTACAATGTCGCCACAACGCAACCCGGATACGGATTCATTACATTTTAGCATTTTCGCCTCTGCACTTGCAGGATCAAAGATCGAGTATGACAAGGACTTCAATGGACCGCGGTCCAAGCGATCCTGCACCGATGTCATCTGCCTGCTCATCTTCGTCGTGTTCCTCGGCGGCTGGGGTTTCGTTGGATACTATGGTGAGTTGATGGTCTGGAACCATCCGATTTGGCACCGAGCACTAAT
Source organism: Exechia fusca (assembly GCA_024741255.1). Classification (NCBI taxonomy): domain Eukaryota; kingdom Metazoa; phylum Arthropoda; class Insecta; order Diptera; family Mycetophilidae; genus Exechia; species Exechia fusca. The sequence goes on from JANTBZ010003562.1 coordinate 6,015, forward strand.
TGTCCTCCTCTCCAAATCCCAATTCAGCCTTCCGGCACGGCGACTTCGCCCGCATCCTGGTGCCCACCGACTCGCAGGGCCTGCAGTGCGGCGTCGACAGCCAGGTGATCGACAAGCCCTACCTGATGTTCTTCGATCTGTCCAAGTGCATCGATCCGCTGGTGCCCATCCAGGGCTGCCCGACGCCGCAGGTGTGCGTCGAGCAGTGTCCGCAGGAGCGCTTCGTGTTCGGCCAGTGCGACAGCGGTAGCCTGCCGGAGATCAAGCAGCGGCTGATCTGCCGACGCGACGTGCGCGTCGACCAGATCGCCAACTGCGGCGAGGTGGAGGCGCTGCTGGCGGCGGACGATTGTGCGCGATGGTATTTGAAGAGCGAGTCGTGTAAGTATGCCGCAGCACGATGGCAGAAGATTTAGCGGCCGAGTGACTGTGATAATCGCAATGACATTGGGCGTGACATTAATATCTGGGGGTTGACAACCCAGCCGGCTTATCCGTTTTTGGGATGATGCGTTGTGTACCAGGTTCATAAGAATGTAGACGGATGAATACACACTTGAAATATTGCCATCATTTCAATCCTATTGGAAATACATTGTTCAAAACTCCAGCATCATAATCAAACATATCAAACCGGAGCGAATGTCCTCAAGCTTACTCGGATTGAGCCGTTAAACAACACAGTTGACTCGAAGTCAACTCGTTAAAGTTAGATACATATTATTTCGATCCAGAGCTCGATGCGAAGTAAATAATATGGATACAAATTGCCTAAGAATATTAGAACTCGTAGGTCTCCACGCATTCTCATGAACCTGGTATCTGGTAGTCAAATATGGTTTCGTGTGCTTATTGTCTTTGTTCGTATATATCTCACTCTGTGCGCTCGTGTTGCTAAACACTAAATTGCTGGAAAAATACACACGAAAATCAATGCAACCACACACACTCACACCGACACACCACATCATATACAGTCCTCAATCGCTGCGTGTCCTCGTTGCTCGATGATTTCTGCCTAAACGTACCGAAAAGCTGGAAAGAATTCATCCGGATGGGATTGCCCAGCTCTGCGGCCCAGACCGACAGAACAACCGAAAAACCCGTCGACAAGTGCACCGAGAATCGTGAGCTCGGCAATGCTCTGCTGTTGGAGAAATACACAAAGTCGTTCATGTGGCTGCAGGTTCGTGGACTAATGCACTCGAGAGCTTCCCAGCGGATGCGGGGGCGATCAATTAATTGTCTTGCGATGTGCTTTATGCTTCCTTTACATTGGTGCGTGCTTGCTTTGCTGTTTTATATGTGTGGCTTCAACGTCTTTTAACCTGTTAACCCTCTATACCTATCGTAATGCATGTACAACTTTATTTTATTTTCTCCAACATCCCTTCTTTAATTTGGCCAAACCACCCCACCAAACTGGAAATCTGTACAAACCATATAGTGTCAAGGCGATGCATTCCCACTCATTGGAGCGAGGACGATCTGAATGCGATCCAAATAGAGGATACGAAATTGTGGCAGGCCGTTAACAATGTCCAAATTCTGGCCAATATCCATGGGGTATGTAGTGTGCAGAATCGGAGTAGTTGGTAGCCAATTTTGATGTGTATTCGATGTGTAGTTAAGTGACTTCCTAATGATAATATTTGCTCTTTTCCTTACTAATACCTACTGAAACCGCTTACCAAATCGAAATATTAATCCCATCGTTCCACAACGCGCAGGAGGGCCAGAAAATCATCAACGACATCGTCGCAGCCGCCATTCCCATCGGTGTCGCCCTGCTTCTGGCCATGGTCTGCTCGCTAATCGTGATCGCAATGATGCGCTGGCTGGCGGCGCCGCTGCTCTGGCTCTCCGTTCTCGGAGTCATTGCACTGCTGACGTTCGGCATCTACTGGAGCCAGAAGGAGTATCGCTACTATTCGGCGCATCCGGTGCTGCGGCCGGAGGCCGGCACCAATCTGCAGCAGATCGCCAACAACTATTTGCACTCGAAGACCACGTGGCTGGTGATCTTGATTGTGGTGTCTGTTGTGCTGGCGGTGCTGCTGCTGGTGCTGTTGGTGCTGTGCAAGCGGATCCGGATTGCGATTGCGCTGGTGAAGGAGGGCAGCAAGTGAGTCAGACAATATATTTATTTTATGCAGCCTTTCCTAACAGTACTTTCCTCCCTTTCCAGAGCCGTGAGTTCCGCCTACTCGACCGTCTTCTTCCCGCTCGTCCCCTGGATCCTCCAGATCATCACCATCGCCTTTGCCGTCACCGTTCTGCTACTCCTGATCTCAATCGGCGAACAGCAGTTCCAAGTGGTCGGCAAGCAAGCCGACTCGTACTGCGAGTGCTCCGGACCGGCCGCCTCCTACACCGACGGCAGCTCCTGCGATCCGGAGATATTCCAGCAGAACTGCCGCAACACCAATCCGGAGCAGCGACGCTCGATGGCTCTGATGAGCCGACTCCTGCGCCAGGGCTCCGAATCTGCCGCTCAGACGTGCGCCACGGCCGCGTGCTTCTACAAGACCATCGTGCAGCCCACGGAAATCCCCTACTTCCATGCGGTCAACGTCGTCGGCTTCTTCTGGCTGGTGTTCTTCATCTCGGCGTTCAGCGAAATGGTGCTGGCCGCTGTGTTCGCCACCTGGTACTGGACGTTCAACAAGTCCAAGGTGCCGTTCTTCACGCTGACGCGCGCTATGGGCCGCACGGTGCGCTATCATCTGGGCACACTGGCGTTCGGTTCGCTGATCCTGACCATTTGCCGTATGATCCGGGTGGTGCTGGCGTGGATTCAGAAGAAGTTGAAGATGTACGACAATGCGGTGACACGCGGCATTCTGTGCTGCATGCAGTGCGTCTTCTGGTGCCTGGAGAAGTTCCTCATGTTCCTGAACAAGAACGCGTACATCATGTGCGCCATCCATGGCAAGAACTTCTGTTCGAGCGCCCAGGACGCATTCGGGTTGCTGATGCGCAACATGCTGCGCGTGTTTGCGGTGAATTCGGTGACGGCGTTCCTGTTCTTCCTGGCCAAGGTGCTGGTCACGCTGGGCATGGGAGCGTGCATGTACTTCTATTTGGACAGCGATCGGATGGGGCAGCGACTGAACTATATGATTGTGCCGGCGCTGGTGGTGATGCTGGGCACGTATCTGATCAGTTCGGTGTTCTTCAGTGTGTATTCGATGGCGGTGGACACGCTGTTCCTGTGCTTCCGTGAGTTTAATGTTGGTGATTTTCGAGGTGGCGTAATCTAATGGTTGCTTTCGTTTTTCAATTTCCAGTCGAGGACTCGGAGCGAAACGATGGCTCCGCCGAGAAGCCCTACTACATGTCCCGGAATCTGCGGATCATTCTGGGCAAGAGCAACGAGGCGCGCCGATAACCGGCCGGAACGGATTCAGAGAACAATACGAGCAATATTCGTCCACCAGCACACTACTGATTGCTTTGATTGTGTGCGGCCAAAGAAACGCAACCCGTCGTCGGATGGATGCATGATTCCATTGAACCCGTTTCAGCATGTACTATATATTATGTGGAGAACTTATTTTTATCGATAAAATATGTAACAAATTTATATTTCGTATTGAAAGCGATAGGCGCCTGAGAAAAATATATATGCCAAGCAAATACACATACGATATATACGATGGATTTTCCATACCAAGACCAAGAGAGCATCAGCTTTTTGTTTGTTAGTAGTTCGATCACTTTTGCATGTGCTCAAGAATTTGTGCTTGTAGCTGATAGACAAAAGATTCGTTTTCAGACAGAAATAAACGAATGGCGCACTAACTACATCATATGGTTTAGTCGAACGTTGGGGCTTCTATCAGCAACAAGCACATGGGTCTTTAAATAGTTCTTGGAAAATATCATGTTTAGTGTCGGAAAACTACATTCTGCGGACATTGTTGAATATCGTCTGTCTGGAGCTGACCTTATATGGGACAAATATAATTCACATCGAAAATGTTGATAATGTCGTTCCAAGTCAGGATTTAAAGAAATTTGAATCGAAAAAAAATCAGGGACCCTGAAATTTAATAAACTATGTAACTGTAAAATACGGCTTTTTAGGGTCCCAGGTGAAAATTATCAATGGTTTTTTCTTGTAATGAATATCTCTCACCAACAGCCTCATTTCATGGAAAATAAGTTTCACCTCATAAGTAGTCTTATCCATTTATTCAACGATTGAAAAAACAATTATTGTTCAGTACAAATCGCCAGTATAGGAATTTTACTGCAATGTGTGTTCTAACATTTTCAACGGTTCACCGACAACAAAGGACGTTCAAGAATTGAATAACAACTCTTTATACATGAATGCATGAAATATCAAATAAATTATTAATAAATTAATATATGAGTCTCGCCCTTGCGGAGCACAGCATAGACTGAAATCATCGAATTTGAATCAATGCATGGTTTTCCTCGATGGACAGAGTATTATTGGGGCCAGGAATATGAAAAAAGACGGAGTGATGTCTGAGATATATATTTAGCGATTAGCGAAAATTCGAATTGAATATATTGAACTGTTGTCGAGTAGCGAGCCTTCAATTCTCATAGGTATTAACCTATTAGTACAGCTATTTTCTACTGATGATCTCATCAAAATTCAAATCACTTTAAGGAATACTGGTTGAAGTTATTGAGGCAGAGATTTGAGCTCAATGAGTCAAATCGTTGCTATTCTAGTTTCCAATGATATACTAACTCCAATTCTCATCTACAAACCATTTGTTAATATCTGTAAATTACAAGGAAAGCTCCCTAAGTCAAAACCTGTAAAAGCCGAAGCCGCAAAATGGCTTCGGTCTTGAGAACCTTAATCACGATTTGTTTCCTACCTCTCTAACAAGGGAAGAGTACCGAGATGATGGAAGCAGAGTAGAAACTAGATGCAAATTGAAGTGTGAGGATTCTTGCCAATGGGACTTGTGACGGAGGTTATGAGCAGTCCAAGATTGTGTTTTTATATGGAAGTATGGAAATGAATGGCTACAACAATTCAGAAAGAGCCCTCATGACAAAACTGTCATATATTTTTTTATCGCCTATCTTCAATACTGCATCAACATATTTTGTATATCTACCAAACGTAATTTTTCCATACTGCGCCAAAACTGAATCCTCAATTAATCAACCTTTCGCTTTAAAATTCACAAATTAACTCAGGATTTTGATACAGTATTGTATAGAGGTTATTAAAAAAACTCTTTTGGGAGTTGGGACTATGCTTGGACTATGAACTATGTTTGTTCAGATTCCCACAAAATAACCAACACCCATGATTTGGATAACAACATATAGAATTAAAAAAGTGTGCGTGCCTACCGATTGAAACGGGTTATTTTTAAACCGAATACCTAATGTAAACGGATACACTATTTTAAAGGGAAGTCTTTAGAGGAAATGCGTAGTTTACGTAGTCCTATTCCGCAGAACAGTGATTTAATATTCATTTTCAAAGAGTTATAAACTATGGAAAAATGCAGACCTTTTCCTATGATCAATAATTCGGACAGTTGATCGATGGAATATCCAAACAAATTGAACTGGTCATAAAAATCATAAAAATCTGTTGAAAAATTTCAAAGTTATACAATTTTTCATACCGACGCAAACATTTTAACAATAACCTGGATTCAAACAAGTCATTCTAAATCTAAGAACCATCATTCATACCTGCAATGATGCTGCCTGCGCGTCAACCCGAACTTCCGCGCACATCCCGGACACGAGGGCACCAACTTGCCATCGCACCACGGCACCACCAGCTGCTCGTGCTGCTTGCGCAGCGCCCGATCCGCCTGCCCAATCGGCGGCTGCAGCAGCTTGTGCAGCCGAATCAGCAGCTTGTTGGTGTCGGTGGCGTAGCGCTCCAGCCGGGGCGATCGGAGTGCCCGCAAATGGGCGGTATGATCCATATCGGCGCCGATTTCCTGGGCTTCGGCAGGCGCAGCGAAAATAGGGGGATAGGCGGACGTGTTGATGATGGCCGAAGCGGCTGCAGTTCCCGAAGAAAGGGACAAATAACAGACAAACAATTGTCAAATTACAGGGATATTTGAGTTGCATTTTACTATTCCCCGCACTCGTCAACAAAAGAAACTTAATTCTTCACAGCACTCCAGAGAAATTCATTTTTCCAAAAAAGTCAACCGGAATTCAATTACGTTGCTAGATTTATATCAATTTTTATAATTTTTGAGAGATCCTAGCCAGGCGTAAATTGCCATTGATTTTCACGTATTATCTGGGCAAAAATAGGAAAACTATAAGAACTAGGAGGGCAAAAAACATATTTTGCCTAATTCGTGAAGCGAGGTATATTTTGAATTTTGACATACACGACTTTGCGGCTGAACCCAACATTCGTGCTGTATCGACCTCATTACTATAAAGATAAAGTTTTATTGTTGAGTTATTCATAATGCTAATCGCTACCTTTTTAGGAGTTAAAGTACAGCTGGAAATCGCCATAAATATTTACAACTAATAAATAAACTTATTGGTATAGTGGTAAAGTACCTGCCAATGCCACACAATCTGATGCTCCTGGTTTTAACTGAGGGTTTGGTTTGGTTTGGTTGTGGGTTTTACTTCAAACAATGATCCAAGGCAATATGTAATATGCTTCAACATAAAAATAAAATTATTTTTAGTTTAATAGTTCTTACTCAGACAACCAGAGGTCTCGACCAATCAGAAAAAACCAAGCTATGATATTCGTTCCCTCGAGTACACTACCTTTATTTTAATCCTGTGGAATTTTGGAGCATTTCCCTTATTGTATTGCTCAAGGAATTCATTTATTATATTCCTTAAACCTGGGCTATATAAATAGTGCTATACAAAAACGTACTGCCTAATTTCATACAAATCGAGAGGAAATTCATTGACAATGAATGTTTATTCATGAGAGTCTTGGGAGAGACCAGCTGGTGTCCAAAGAATTCCCGAAGTAGACTCAAGAAATCAGGGCGTCAAGAAAAAAGACACCCGACCATATTCACGACTCACAAAAACATGTCAAATTTCATACAAATCGAGAGGATATTCATTGGCATCAAATGTTCTAAAACACCTTGGAGACACGTTCTTGGAAGTAAGATGACGACCCTTTTACCTGAAGAACTGGACGCCGAACCCGATGAAACCGGCGACGTTTTGCCGGACGCTTGCTGGCCGCCACCGCCATTGCCACCAGCTGCCGACGACTGAATATTGGTGGTGATATCGTTGCGGATCTTCCGCAGCATGCCGCGGAACGAGCGAATCAAATCCTGGTCGCCGGTGGCGCTATGTTCGGCGTCCACATGGGCGGTCAGCAGATCGGGCGTTTTCAGATCCGTCTTGCAGATCGGGCAGAGGAAGCCCTCGAGCACGGGCTCGTGGTGGAAGTCGGTGCCGGAGAATGTGCCGGACATGGTGGCGGCAGGCTGGAGGCCGGGCGTTTTTAGCAAAGCGCTGTTGATGAGATGTCCGAAATTGGGGCGGTATAATTGATTTAGAGACTCGCGAGACGCGATGCGATGAAGCTGCGCGATGCACGCGATCAAAATCAAAACACGAAAACGCACACGAACAAGTGCAGTGTTATGACAGTTGGATGCGTTTGTTAGGGGAGCGAAGATAGGATTGGATTAGTTTTTTAACAGTCAGTCACTAAGCGAAACATTTGTATATTCGGCAGACCACACAAATGTTTTGCCAAACGACGAAGGAAATCGGTGCACACTTCTTAGGAAATCAAATTGACATCTTTGGATATCTTCGGAAAACTTAAACAAATTCTGGAAATCTCCGGAATAAAAAATCTCAGGGAATCTTTGGGAATCTTTGGAAACATTTTGAATTTTTCGGAGATCTCTGGAAATTTTTGTGAATCCTCGAAAATCTCTGGAAATCTTTGGATATAATCGGAAATCTTAAGCAATCCTCGAAAATATTTCACAGATTTCCGGAAATTAAACTAGATTGGTAAAACAAAACTGAATAACTTATTTTGTTCTATTCATATAATATTTATTTGCGAGGCATCAAATATTATTTTGACATCTTAAATGTCTTTACTGTTGATATGTATATGGAACAATCAGTGTGAAACCACAAAAAACGCCCTATAAAGTGCGACTTACAAGGCAAAGAATGGCTAAAATTAAGTTTAATTTCTTCCGCTTTTGTCTCGTTTCTCCATTTATTATCATTTAACTGTCCCCGTACCACGTTAAGGCACAATGTCATTTCATCATTTTCTTTTTTATATTTTTTAGTCACTTAGGTGTCTGAATCCTTTTTTATTACTTCGTAAGTCTGATTTTTCGCAACATAATAAATTTTTTTTTGTATATGGAAAATACCTATAATATAACAGTTCTCAAAGTTAAATACGATTTCGTATGGTACGGAGACAGTTAAAGGGTCAGAGATAAAAAAACGTGATTGTAAAACAAAGATAAAAAACGTGATTGTAAAACA
>JANTBZ010003673.1:0-14508 GCA_024741255.1 Exechia fusca
CAGTTTTTGACGACGCGTTTGATAAATTTGAGGTGCCGCTTCGGGGATTCGAACCAGCAACTTGTGATTCCAAAACCAGACTACGCTACCCACTCTACCATCGCGTCGTCTGACATCCATTATTTTATACTTTTATGAGTATTCAATGCTCGAACAAATTTAACAACTGCTTAGTCTTCTTTATTGTGATTTTTAAAGATAATATAAGATATTCAAGAAATCTTCCATTGAAGATGTACTCCAACAACACCAGCTAGTACCCTCGATATTGCGCGACTTGCGACAAACTCTCGACGACGCCGCCGCCGCATCGCGCACCCAACATCTGCCGATCTCAGGGTGGGGGGTGCGAAAATAAATCATGCGTATGCATACGTCGTGATCGTGTGCTCGCGTGCTCGCGCCCGCCATGCGTGAGATGTTGCGTGTACCGCCGCCTGTTGTCGTCGCACACATGTGTGTGCACGATTATTTATTTCCCTTTTATGTGCGCCATAAACTTGACTTATGCGCGAGCGCGCGCGCTCACGCGTCAGGCGTCAGCTGAAGGATTGGTGGATGTCGTTCGTGGCTCTATGCTGTGCGGTGCCCTTGCTCCAAAACCATGCTCCGACAACACGAGAACGACCGACAAATGTCAGGCGTCGCCGACGTCGTCTCCGTTGACGAGTGCTGTCGTGTCAGCGTGTTCAAAGTGTCGTTTATGAGACGGCGGACGAAGCCAGCAAGTGACTGGCTGGAAAAGTTGCTCAACATCGCATTTCTATTTGCATTTTTCTGCGAATTCCCCCAACGATATGTATGTATGTTATGTTGATCGAACAAACAAACGCACGTACAACATACTCAAACTGGCATATGCTGCTGCTGCGGCGGACATACGAAGCATAAATTTGTCGATGCATCGCCCCAGCTGGCTGACCTGACCTGGAGTCGTGTTTCGTCCAGCTCGCACACATAAACCATTCGAGATCACGCACACACATTCGCTGAAGCTTCTGATATAACTGCAACTGCAGCATAACATCGCAGCAACTTGCCGCACACACGGAACAAAGTGTCAACAATCTAATGTAACATACGCGCGCACGCGAGCGCACAGCTCATGACACATCTGCGTTGCACCACACATACACACACTCGCTGCTGGCCAAGATATACGGGTGTACAAACACATGGACAGCATAGAGAGAGCATGGACGTTCGAATGTCGGTGCTCGGCTGTCGCCGGTCGCAACGCTCCGCTGGCCGCTGACGGCATATTGGAGCGCTATGCGCATTTCGCGCTTCGCCAAACGCAAGCGAAAAGGCACACACACATGTGTAGTACTGCCTTACGTCATAATTGTACATACACATATCTATCCATTCAGGGACATTCACACAGATTGTAATGATGCGAATGCACCATATTCTAATGTATTCGAGAGAAATCGTTGATGAAAAGTCGCACATGTGGCTGAGTACCGGGAAATGATCGATTTTCAAATATATGGTGAAATTGTCGAGCGAATTGAACACACACGCAATTTATTGCAATTTATTAGAATGAAAAGGATTCGTGCGAAATTTCATTCGCATTCATCCGAGTGAACTGACATTGTTCAAGTTCACACCAGTTAAAAGTGATGGTCTCCTAACCAGACACGGAATTCCGATCATTTTATGTTTGAACAGGGAGGTCTTTCTTCGGTCACAGTTGAGACTTTTTTTCAAAGATTCTTGTGCATACTATAAATTTCTTTTCATTGAACAATAATGCATCATTACAATTTGTGTGAGTGTCCCTGAATAGATGAGCGAACACGATAATTGCAGATTTCCATGTGTATTCACTATTATGACGCATGGTAGTAGCATGTAGCATTTCACACGGACGTACAACTGCCAGGGAGTATGTGTCGGTGTGTGTGTGTGTGAGTGTGTGTGTGTGCCAAATGTCATGCCAAATGCGTCGCGCAGCCGGTCGCAAAAAATATGGCCCCAGCCAGAGCCAGAGCCAGAGAACGAGCGAGCGCAATATGAAACATGATGTCGATTTATGCTCGCAGCGCACAGCGCACACGTGCATGCGCGCGATCTCGCACGCAATTCCAGGGGCCGAAACAATGCATTTTCCGCACGTCGCACATCGTTTTCCGAACGTGTGAATGTGATATTTATTAGCGTTTAGCGACAAGCGCCGCGCAGCTGAATAAAGCGTTTCGGGACGTACACACAATTCTATGTTGCTCTGCGATATGCTGCTTGGGCGAATTGAACCGGCACCGACGACGCGGTGTTTTGCACACCGTTCGTTCGTCTCTCTGTTGAATCTTCAAAGTGCTACGAGAAAATGCTTTCGGGGAAATTATTCACCAACACTTGCACCTCTCTGTGGCATTTGCATATTATGCTATGCTTCATGGTGCGAATCGCGCGAGACGCGAGCGATCGAATAGCTGCAGAACTTTGCTTAGCTTGGGTTATGAATTATTGAAACAATTTTGAGTAAGGATCGCGATGTTGTCGTGAGTTGCGATTTGCGATGTTGCTACACTCGTGGAAATCTATCGTTAGACAACGCCGAAAGTGTAGATAATTGTCTAAAGTGTGGGATATGAAATGAAGCATAAAACGCAAGGAACGCATTTCTCATCATACTAGACCTAGCTACAAAACGTCCATGAGAATGACGAAGTAAATTACATTTTCTACATGGTTTAGGAAATTCCTTTTCATTTACTAATTACCATCTATGCTCGTCAGTCGCGCAGCGAAGCAAACCGACCTCAGAATCGAGACCGACTCGAACATGTGCATATATTTTCAGGAAGTGAGTTCATCCGTGTTTGGGGTGCACAAACAACAGCGCCGCACCGTCCTACGAGTATACATAATTTTGAAGCGCGTGCATCAACACAATGTACAAATGTGCACACTCCAATGCACACAAACACACGCCGCACACACACACACACCCGCAGACCTCTAGCCCAACTCTCATCAATCGCGACGGAAATTGTCAATTCGACCAATTTTCCAGCACATAAGGCACATGGCATGGCCCGGGAATGGACGCGCGCGCGTGTGGGTGCGGCGCCATCGGCTGTGTGTGTGTGTGTGTGGCCGATACAATCACGGTCATCTGCGAGTGGCCGCAAACACCAGACTTAGCTAAATATTTGAACAGAAGATGGAAATATTCGGACTGACCGATTAATCGACCAGCAACTTTGGAATATCGCCCAGTCTATCCTGAGAGAGATATCTACTTCAATAAAAGTAAAAATGTTAGATTTGCATTTCCTCAATACATACAAGTTTTATTTGAAACGTTTTGATCATAAACCTGAAAATTATCGTGTCTTGACGCTGGGTAGGTCGAGCATCGTTCAACATGAGTTTCGAATTTCGTTAGTCCAGCAAAACGGATGTCCGCTAGAATATCAATAAATAATTGAAACATCAACCGATTGACATGAAATTTTGTTCCCTGGTTTCATGAAAACCAAGTGAAAACAAAGTTGAGAATTGAGAAATGTGAATATTCATCAAGCATAAAATATGCTCCCAATTTGAATGTAATATTTATATTTCCAAAGACTGTCGCACACATTCGGTCCGAACACACACACGATTGAACGTGACCTCCTCCGCGGCCACATTCCCTCCAGCCCCAGGGCACACAATCACCAGTGCGAGTGCACAATGCACATTTTCATTCACACGCGCGCGCGTAAATTCGAAACGTGGACCGCGCGGAGTAGGTCCATTTTATGCTGATACTCGCGGCGGGCGGAATTCTGCCGTGCCCGTAAATGGCCTGGTTTTTCGTGCTATATATTGGTGGCATGGCACGACCGATGGCTAGCAGTCGATGGAGATGTGGGTGGGCGCATTAAACAGAGTCGAACCGAAATGTCGCTAACACACACACACACGTACGCACATAAGCCGATCAACCTGTCCAACGCGCGTTGTCTGTGTTGAGTGCTGTTTGGATATGAGCGGTTTATTCATGTTTCTGGTATTTTCAGTAATCGTATAAACTCGACAGTGCCGATATTTACAGATTAAATCGAATCATGAATGTGAAAATAGTATTACTTTTTCGGCGCTCACAATCATTTGAGCAACATGGTACAACATATTTGGGAGTATATATTTTCTGTTCTTCCAACTTCAATGAATTTATATCATCCCAACAGACTCATCGAAATCACTAGACAACGTTGCAAACGGCCAGGTCAACAACGATGCGAAACGTTTCGATAAACATTATTATCACCGTGAGAGTCGCGCGGGAAGGCTGAACGCACACACATGTCCAAATCGGACGCTTTAGCCGCGTCGCGCAAGCACAATACACCGCACGATATATCGACAGGCGACGGCGACACACACGACACACACATATTAGGCAGCAGCGATTTTAATTATCACGATCATTATCTACATACATTTTTCTCGTATTTATTCACAGAGCATATACCAATCACTCTACAATGAACTAAAGCTGTGGACAGCAAAGCCAACATGTATTCTCTGCTCTGCTCGAATTGCAATATTCAATCTGTTTTGATGGCTACGATGATGATAAATAATGAGTAGATGTTTTCCTAACCACATCCTTGGCAGATATTCTATGCCGATTCCGACGGATTATCTTTATGAAATAACCGTGAGCATAAATACCGCTATGCACGTAATAAATTCGAAAAGGTTATTATTCATTGCAAATTTACATCATAGCCATTCGATTGAACACTGCATATGATACTAGCCCCTATCATTTCAATATACAAGCAGTATTTTCTACCCAACCTGACGCACGTCGCACGTCAGATTTAGTTTGATGCGTCGCTCGCTTTCCTGGCGGGTTAGTGAATTGTTTGGTCGCGCTGACGGGTTATTTGTGTCCTGCTGTGTGGCAAGGATGCTATGCTAGGTTGTTTGTATACTCAGAATTTCGCCGAACCGTTCCCTCGCAAAGCGCCTCTCTACAGGGTGGGTGGTCCAAAATACGAATATATGTATCGAGTATGGTTTCCCAACATGATTTCATTGAGGAAAAAATCCAAAATGATATAATATTCATTTGAATTGTTCGTTAGACCATCAAGGATATATTCACTAACAGAAAAAATCCTCACACTATATTTAGTGCAGTATCAGCGGACATGATCAAAGCGTCATGATCATGATATATGATTTTGTTGCTTCAATGAAAGCACTGAAATAAAAATCTAGAGTTTGAGCGTGTCTGTAACAAAAGTTCCTTGAAATCCACATATAAAAAGTTTAAATGCAAACAAATCACCAATAACTGATATAAGGCTTGAATATGCTTAGTTTAGTCGATTGAATTTCTCTCTGGACTTCTCTTTATTTTGAAAGGAATATACTGTCTAGTTCGGATTATTTGCAACACGGATTACATGCGTATCGAGATATTCCGAGATGCTCAACTTTGCGGCATTAGTTCTAGTGGAGTTATGTCGATAAAACTGTGTCTAGAGCATTTATCGAAGGTTAAATTGTTGAAATTTTCGTAATGCTAATAACATTAAATCATAATTGTCCGATTTTGAGGCCCCACCCTGTATAGACGAACATCTGAAACGAGTACCCGTCCTTCCCGATGCTCGCGTCAATATGTCCGTGTGTGTGTGTGTGTAGGTGCGTGTGTGAAGTGCAGTCGCCGTTGTGTGATTGTGTCCCGTCGAGTGTTCACAAATATTACTTTTGTGTACGCTGCACTGAGCGCTGAACCGAAACGCTGCGAATGTGCTCTGGGGTTTTTGGGGGTGGTTTCAGGGCGAAAAGAGGGATGGCATGCTACACTGCTTGGACTGCGTGTGTGACCGGATTGTCGCCAGCATATGTGTGTGTGTGTGTGTGTGTGTGTGTGTATTTGTGTGTTCTTGCGTTGCCTTTGTGTTGTGTGTGCGTGTCTGCTCCAATGCTCAGCGTATTTTCTACCAGTATTCCGGGGGCGCGAATGGCGAAGTGCGGGTTAAGCCACGACTTGCGTGCGGATCAACTCACAAGCCGCATTTCGCTGGCGCGGACAAACACACACACACAGATGCAGCGTGACAAACGCAGCATATAGAGAAGTGAGTCGTTCGCACGTCCCCAGAATCGGCAACACATTGTGCGAAAACCTGAATTATCACAAGCATATATTTTATGCTATATGCATTGCGGGTTCAGCTTGGTGCGTGCATCATCAGCAGAATGCGAGTGCACACGAAACACTCTCGTCATATTTATTGTGTGTTACGTGCGATGTTCATTCATAGGTGATGTGGGTGACAGTTGGGTAATCCAATCCGCAATCCGTTGATGTGGTAGAGGAATTATCAAGTAAGCTAACCATTCAAGCTAACAAATATTTCAAAGATTAATTACCGTTTGCCCTTTCTTTCATAATTCTATATTATACAAATAGGATGTAAATCAGCATTTATAATAACCTGAATGATATTAAATTAGTTGAATGATAACACTGTGCAATCATGATAGGATGTTCAAATGTTCCAAGTAATGCATTCTCTATTCAGAAATACAACAACCTGACTAGTTCGAATCACCCGACTGTATCACACTAACCCTCCTGAACCGGCCAAATCTGGTGCGCCCCAGTGAGCGCCCCCCAGAGGACAATTACGAGCGAACATCAAAACCTGGCCCACCAGCACGCACACACACACGCACCAGCATAGGCCACCAAGCCAGACCAGTCGAAATAAAACCCTGAATGCTAGCGAATTATTTATAAATAAAAGTCTGCACTGCGCTGCGCTTTGTGGTGCACTTATGCAGCCTGTGTGCATACTCTGTGTGTGTGTATGTGTGTGACTCCGTGTTTGCCCGGTGCAAATGTTTAAATAAGGAAATGCACAACGCGGCGGCGGTGGCAAACTTTTGCGGATAAATTCGTGCTTCGGCTAGTGTGTCGAATTTCGCAGTTTTGAGTATAGCGAGTTATTCCGATTTCAATGGCCATCCGCGCACATAAAGTAGAAACTGTGAGTTCCATTCAGAACTGTTGCTCGCATAGTTTATTAGTTGTTGGCCTCGCACAAAACGCAGTTGTAGGATTGATATATTTTATTCGTGTTTGTTCCGATTCGATTCCATTGAATCGTTTGTCTTTATGATGTATAGTTAGAGATTGTCATTCGAAATATACGTTTAAATATTATAGTCATTGTTGTGCCAGGGCTATAAAGTGCTGACGACAACGTCAACAACTTGAAAGTGAATAGTTTTGGCAATAAAGCAATGGTTTTATGTGTTGAGATCATGGGGCATTTGAAAACTTTATTAGACCCACATGACATGATATGTTCAACTTCAAAATTAGAACATTAAATCGTCTAATAAGCAGCAACCACTTGATACTAAAGCTTGAAAATATACAATATTCTTGTGCTCTCATCAGGCTTATAACATGATGGATAATTGAGCCTTCATGTATTTAAAAACATATTTTCACTTCAAGTGTTTTAATGGGTTGTAACGACACTGCTGATTGATTTCAAACGTGATGTTTATTGGGATTGTCAACATATTAATATTCATATCATTATGAAATCATATATACCATTGACTGTAGATCGGTCAGCTAGGACTTGGTACTCTTCATAAAAATCTGCAACGAAAAGCGAACACTCACGTTCAACATTTCCTTCACTTCGAGCTCCTCTGAGCTATGCTGCCTTATTATTTATCCGCCATTCTCTGCGTGCGCACGTCGCTTGGTCATTTAAAAAACACTTAAAAATACAACACGCGCCACGCGGTGTCGCATCCCTCGTGGCGAGCGAGCGCGCGTGTCGCCCGCCGGAAACCGAGCTTCCACGTCCACACAGACGAGAGTCGAGGCTGTGGTGACGACGCTGTGCTGCTCATTCTTGCAATGCCATTGGAACCACGAGCTCGCACGAAAAAATGTAGCCATTAAAATCGTCCACACTCCGCTCGCAACTTCTTTCAGCACAAACTGTTACGCTTCGGTGCGGCACGCTCGCTCGTACATCCTATTAATTCTCGGAGCATAATTTTCCCTTTGCCGAGTGGTAGGTTGGTATTTGGTATGTACGAGCAAAAATCAATCCCATCGCGTGCTCGTAATAGGCGAACCAATTTATTCGGTCAAGTCCTCGTCGGGTCTAACCAAGTGGCCCGTCCGCAATTCAAGAACACGCATGCCCCCACACACATACACTCCCCACTGTCAATTCGACATAGCGCACAGACACACACACAAATGCGATAAGACACCGGTGTCTTCGTCGGACCTCGAGCGCACACGACAACCGCCACTTGACCTCACCGCAGACGCACCGCATAGAACACACACGCACACAAATACACACTCGACAAGCGGCCGAGAGAGAGAGAGAATCAAGGAAATCCCGACCGGATACCGGAACGTACGAATTTATCTACCAGTCCTCCGGCCAGTGGGGGTCGACCGATATATATCACGAGGACTTATTATTACGAGTAGGTTTCGAAATGCGGTCGGTCGATGCCGGAATAAGCTCGAGAGGCTTTCGGGGCGAATAGAAGACGGATTTTCGCAGCATATGACTGCGGCGCTAGTTTGATTGTCGTCGTGTGTGTTTTTCGACATTTTCCAATTGGATTCATGAATAGAGACGGCGCAACAAGTGCCATACATCAAAGCACTTAAACGATTATGTATGGTCTAATAGGAATGTCGTTTCAATAATTTCAAGGTATTTCGCGTCGAAGTTGTGTTATGTACTTTTTTCTAAAGCTTATTATAGCTTCTTTTGTATGACAGTAATGAAATTTTCGACATGAAAACACCTTATTTCATCCTAATTATCATGCACACTGTACTTTCAATCGTATTTTCAATATTACTATATTTGTGAGATCAACATTATGCGCCGATGCTTCATTACACTGCATTTTTAAAATTAGGTACGTTCTGCTTCCACGTGTGCAATGAATGTGGAAGCAGATCGGGAACACTTACAATTATCATTCAAAATATTTTTGAAAGCGTTATAAGGATTCCGATTAATTAGTAGGTAGAATTAGATTCCCGATTGGCCGAGACTTCATTTGTCCGTCCTTATTCTAGGAAACATTGAACAAAATGCTATATAATGTGAATGCTTAGTTGACTCTAGTTGTTTGGTAGCTGAAATATAAATTTTCTTTGGAAACATTTCCAAAATAAATCGTTGTTCCGCGGGGTAATTAAATTTGGATCCATTGACTGATGGAGTCTATCATTTTCAAATAAAAGCTCCTCCAATCCTGATATATCAAGAATTCTATCTAGATTCAGTACATTACATGACATTTCCCCAGGCTCTAAGGAGTGTTGAACATCTAAAATATAACCTGATATACGTCACAGTTATACACAGTTATGTTGTAAGCATTAGCTATGCTAATAGCTCAGCTCTTTTATTTGAAACATCTTTGCGGTTCATAGAAGTAGGGACACTGGTTCAAGAAAAAACACTCCACTATTATTGGTTTCCTAATAAAACTGTATCATTACATTTTGTGTGCAATTTTCCGTTCTTCTTATAACTGTAAAATAGAGCATATTTCAAATATATATGAGCTAAGTTAGAATACATACACCATTCCGATAGTTTCGACAGAGCTTGGCTACTAGACCCATAATATAATGTAAATGCTCCTCCCTACACATAGTGACCGCATGACCCAGAAACATATCTCAATCCGAACAGAGAGCGACATACCAACTTGCACCCTTCCATCTGCTCCAAATGCATAGCATAGAATCACGTCGACTGCGACATTCTGGTGCGCAGTCTACGCATTCGTCGACGTCGTCGTGACGATGTCGTGTCCACCACCTCGTGTCCACCAAACACGGACGTCGCTTGGGCCGGGGCTGGGCTGTGGCCCATTCAAGACGAAATACTAAATCAGATTGTGTGTGTGTGAGTGGATGGATGTGCACTGTGCGGGCGAGCGAGACGCAATTTCTGTCTGGCCATAATAATGCAGAAACGAAATTGGAATTTGCTGCGGTGGCGACCGACCACGACCGGTGTCGTGGCTACCGTCGGTGTCGTCGTCGGCAGCGGTACGAACACAGTTATGCGACCGACGACCACATTGCACGATTGTACATTCACCAGGGAAATGCATAGAAAATCGCTGATTAATTTGAACAGTTCAAACGTCTAATAAATGCCACTTTGTGGGAACTACTTGTATTTATTTTTTAGATTCACTAATAGTCATTAAAAAATTGCCGAGATCGAGTTTTGTCATTGGATAATGCATCACACTTTGTGCACTTGTCGAAGATGGAGATCAAAAACTGGAAATGCACTCTGTTCTACACTTTCGTACCGAAAGCACCCGAAGTTCAAGAATTCAAAACCATAAAAAAAACATAAGAACAACAATTGTAGGGTCGAAATTGAAATTACTAATGACAATCACTATCATAAAATCAGGGATTGACTAGAAACGGATTTAATTGCAATTGTATCTGTTGAGATTGCACTGTCTGAGTTTCATAACAACAGGGCAGGAAATTTCAAGAAAAGAACATATTTTAATTTTTACTTGAAAGTAGACAACCCAGAAAACAAAACGATGCATAGTTGACATAAATCGACTTACAATGACAAAGATGGCAAGATTAACTGAAATCTCTTTGTTCAATCAATCATAATACTCCCTACTAGCTATCTATTCTATGCTTCTTTCCCTGGTATGCTGTGTGCGTGAGTGTGCGGTGCGGTGGCATACGCAATGCGCGCGTGCTGGTCGCGCTGGAGGCAAATGGTCGCGCCTTGTGTGCTGGCGCTGGGCGCCGCCGTCGTCTCTCGAGGGCACGCATATTAATCTATAGAATTTCTGAATGCCACAGCTAGCCAGCCAGCCAGCCAGCTAGCCAGCAAACCAGAGTAGCAGCAGCAGCATAGAGAGGGCGCATTGTTTCGTGCCCCGGCAGCGACGATGCATTTGTACGATGGCACATGCGCATATATATGCATATTGCTGAGCTCTATGGCATAGGTATGGTAGTATAACATTTACGAGCGTGTGTATTTTAAATTACATGTTCGCCGGTGCCGTCGACGCTGACGTTGACGACGCCAACGACGACGACGTCTAAATTTACGTATTCGTACGACGATGTGGATGTCGGGTGAGCGCGTTTGCCGAATAATAACACACCCGAACACACACACACACATGCACGCACGCAAGGCGCCCACCATTAAGACATTCGGCGAGCGCACATTTCAACGATGCACGCGCGCTCACGATGCACAATATATGCACACTCACGGCACACACACACATGCAAGAATGCACACGCTCCATGCTCGTTTGACAAACATCATGCCATGCCAGCACCGGTGCTGCACAACCACCCCCATTCAGCCCGAAGCCATCACATTGCGCGACGAGTGCGCGCACATATGCGCACGTTGCGCACGTTGCACATTGCACATGTAACACGTCGTAGCATACAATTGTGATTGGCGAGGCGGTACCGGTACCGACGATGCTATGGGATGTGTGACGTTGCACATGAGAAGGAGGAAGTTTGAATTTTTCATTGTTGAAAATGGATTTGAAAGTAGGTAGACAGGGAGGACAATCAACGTTTCGTTTTTTGTTAAACACGGGTGACCTTTTCTGAAAATAAATGATGCATTTCGTTAGAGACATATACATGATTTACGATATAGTTGAATTTATTAGATTCAATTTCAATGAATGGTTGAAGCAAGCTGTGCAACATCTGCATTTAACACTGAATGTGGATTCGCTGTACTCGATTGCAAACCTATGCAAAACATTCTCATGAGTTATTTTGAATTGACAAGTTGTTCTAGGATTCGAAGGCAATTCAATATCTTGGTACCAAGTCCAGCTAGTCGATATTTTATTTATATAGGTTTCAACAGAGGCATCTATCCTGCATATTTTATCAATTTGTTCCTGATTCCTGCAGATTTTAAAGTTCAGTCTATTTGAGAACGTGAATATACATCTTCGAAACTTCGAATCAATAACTTGTGAATGTCTTTACAAACAATAACTATGCACTCAACTTCTGTATCCAACTATTCATCACAGCTCAAGTTTTCCGATAGGTAGAGTCCAAATAGATCAACAATATCACAAACACATTGTAAATTACAGTTTCTATAGCCAAGGCTAACAAGAAAATATTTCCAACAAGATATTGGAATAATGCAATTCGGTGTGTATTCTACGTGATAAACTCACAAAACATTGTTAAATTTTAGTTTCCACTCGATTTGTAGTGTATTTAAAGAGATTGCCGTAAAGTGATAACCCTGCTGGGCTGATAAAATAGCCGAAATTTAATATGGCATTTTTGTAAACTAGTAGACCAAATCAACCAATGAATTAGACTATTTGCGCATTTGGCGCTCAGCGACATATTTTTATTTCCCAATTGAAAATTGTAGCTCCAAGGAAAGAATGAGGCAGTATCAATCGTAAAAAAATCATTTTGCAAGGGTTAGCGACGAATATTTTTTGAAGATGATCGAGGTGTATCGGGCTAAAATGAAACTATGAAGAGAGAAATCAAATCATCAGAAATGTTGGTCGTTGGTCCTTCTCTATTTCTCCTGATACTTATCAGCCAATGTGGTATGTTCTTTACTGTCATGAAACTCGGCTCAAAAAAAGTATCTGTCAACATATTTAAATACTTTGATGGAACAATGTTATGTCGAATATGTCCCTAGACTCAATAAAGACATTATTCCATTGTCTTTTATTTATATATTCATGCTATCATAGACGATGTCTGCGAACGTGCAAGTCGTGCGTGCGTTCGTACGTGCACCGTTTCCGGCGCCCGCACAATTCAAATGCATCAAACATTAAATGACAAAAGTGTGTTTAACTATACAACAATAGAGCGCTCTGCTGCTTCGCGACGCGCGAATCGCGCGGAACATAACATAACACATGCATTGCTCTCAGCAATGCATTGTCTCGGCCACACATTGTACTTGAACACACTAGCACGAGCATAACACCCACAGGCAGCCCACCTCACTCGACATTCCGTCGCGTAGACGCGATGCTTGAGGAAAATGGTTTTTCGGAATTGCAACCGTGCGTGCGACCGCAGTTTTCTTCGCGAATGTCTGCGGGCTAACGTCGTTTCACTCAGCAGCATGTTAATTCACTCCGCTTGCATTTCTCGTCGCATAAAGCAACATACATTTGCCAGGCGCGATGCATCTCGGTGATGGAGGCGGAATACCACCCTCCAAGAGAGATACACACACAGTCCCAAAGTACACGTTTAATTAGCATCGCGCGCGCAATCAAAATCAAACGCCGTGCTGCAAACACGGCACAAACAGACGACAAAGTGCACCGCCATCGAGGAGTTGATAAACACGGACCGCACTCGGCGGCACATTTCCCGGACGTCATCAATAACGGAAATTAATAAACTGTTGGTGAGTCTTTGGGGTGGAAACTAGTTCAGTTCTGCGCACTTGTTTCCCAACACAGCGAATAGTTTTCTGTGTGGCACCGCTAAATGAATCAATTTCCATTCGCCGGAGCGAACACCGAAATTAGTCGCCATCAATTAGTCGCCTGGGACCGACCGCCACCGACACCGACAAACTTTTCGTCCGCCGCCAAAAATTACACTCGTGTAATGGCGGTGTATTTTTCCGCACCAACCGCACCGGTTTAACAAATCATCAACACCGAGTCGAGCATAGACGCGAAAATATTCCGGTGCGCCGGTGCCGCTGCCGGAACGCCTCTGGCACATTGTTCGTTGTCACGCATCGCACAAAAGACCCCGCAGTGAGGCGGAAACTTCGACCCAGAGAGAATCGGCGCAGTCGCCGGTTGCCAGTGCGCGATTTGCATAGCCAAGCTGTTGCAAAGACAATTTGCACATTAGCAGTGCAACGAGCGCGCGGGCGAGCGACGAGCCAGCGACGGATTACACCGTGGGTCACAAATGCTGTTCCCGCGGAACGTAGGAAATTCATGGGCTGATAAAATTAATGAGACTATCCATTGACTGCCAACTTTATTGATGAACACTTTTTTGTATTCTTATGAATCGATTACTTTCAGCCCGATAGCCTGTGTCCAGCAGTCCTGTAACATATCGATTCCTTTCGAAATGAATTCACCGCTCACCCTTTCAAAATGCCCTTTTGTTCTAGATTTTGACAGCCTCACTCTTTCATTGGAGCTACACCATTTTAGTTTTGGAAATAAAAAATAGTCGCTGAGGGCCTAATACGTATATAACCATAGATTAGTCTACAATAGCAATAGCATAGCTTAATTGATTATGGCTATTTGTGATTTTCCGGCCCCTTCTCCGCAAAGAGATCTCGCATGAACAAAAACGAATGCACAATATGTAAAAATATTTCGTCGATTTATTGATGTTTCCGCAAGGAATTGCAAAATGTAGGCTTCCACTGCGCGCATCGTATTCGGTGA
>JANTBZ010003784.1:0-14504 GCA_024741255.1 Exechia fusca
CGTTCTATTGCCCAGGAACTAGGGATCGACCACAAAACCGTTTGGAACCATTTGCAGAAGCTGGGATTAAAAAAAAATAAATCATTGAATAAAGAGGTGAAAACCGGAAGCCCATTATTCCCCAACCCAATATAACACGGTTAAAAACTTTAGAACACTGTATTTGTTCAAGCTTTCAACGTTTTTCCGTCTATTTTCATGTACAAACCAATTAAAAATATTTTTCGACAATTTCGTTTTTCTCGAGAACTTTTTGATGATGCCGAATGAAGAATATCTCAACTATAGCGCTTCAAAAATATCGAACATTGATCATAATGAATTATATAAACAAGAAATGTGCAATAAAACACTCAATGAATTTATTTACATCATGAACGGGTCTGTTTTTCAGCTTGGAACGTACCCCCTGCTTTTGAATGGGCTCCTTGTCTTTTAGAACATGGGTTTGCCATAACACGGTTTCCTCAGGAACGAATCTACCGTGTTATATTAGGTTTAGGTATCCTTAATTTTTAAAGCATTTGGTGTGCACGCACGCCAGTCATCTGAATTGAAATTTATGTACATATCGTTCGCCTCCTAGCTTTATTTCAGAATACATTGATTTAACTATACAGCATTATATGAATCTAGTTACCGGCCGGGAGACTGTTCATGTTTTACACCAGAGCAAATATAGTTTAGAAATTGAAAAATTTACAATCTCTGGAAGGAATAGAATATGTATTCAATAGACCAAATTGTAAAGACATCTCACATGCCTAATACGAAATGTTGTTATTTTATTTTGAATGATCGTTTTTAAGAAAGGTACAGCCAATGTAAAAAATCGTATAATAAGAAAGTGGCGGAATCAAGAATTCACAAGAAATTGGGTAGCGCACCATTCTTGATCATATCCGACTATTCATATCAATTTAACGACACGATGGTAGAGTGGGTAGCGTAGTCTGGTTTTGGAATCACAAATCGGTGGTTCGAATCCCCTAATACGGCACCTCAAATTTGTCTAACGTGTCGTCAAAACAGGGAACTGTGTAATGCTTAATAAACAGAATGCGATGCAAAAAAGGAATTAGTTATCAACAGTAAATAACCTGTAAAATATACGTATTTTAAATACAGCCGCCCAACACCTCTTAATGGAGTAGGTAGATGTTGATTCTCTACATCAAAACAATCAAATACATTAGATGTCGATGAGGAAGGCCTATTACAAAATAATTATATTTTATAGAGGGATTCGTTTAGCCATCAGATCATATGCTAGTTATCAATACAATAACATCAGCCCTTTCCACATACACACATCATGCATTATCATTGCTATATTGCAATAAAGCAGGGCTAGAAACATCGGGCTGGGTACAAATAATACGGTATGAAACAATTTGTAAGACACGTATTCTAGTATTTGTGGAAAGGGCTACACGGCTATTTAGTAGCTTGATAATAATTGAAATCATAATTATATGGCTGAATGATAATCAGGGGGGGCTAAAGCCTTTTAGCCAGGGCCTGGATCCGCTACTGCCTCTCCTTATAACCAAAACACAAAGCATAATCAAATTAATGAGCTAATGAACTTGTCTTAATCGCGTACCTACGCTGGTTGGTTTTGCGCGTTTTGCGTACGACTCAACCAGCGTAGTAATGGCTATTCTAGCCATCCGGGAGAAACTTCAGTGCTGAAAATCGTCTTAAAAAATTAAGAATAACAGAACACATGATACGTGAGTTCAATGTGTATTAGAATACCCTTAAACACCATAATTCCACAAATAAACTGTTTGGAGTCATTCTATTCTACTATTTTTGTCGCTTCAAGACAAAAATGAAACAAAGTTCTTCGGATAATTCGATATAAGAATTTCGAACAATTTGTAACGAGTTTTAGCATTTCGGGTAAGTCGGAAATGCGGGAAAATAAAGATATTTTCTGGCTTAGCGAGAATTCCGGCTTAGGGAGGTTTCGGCTTAGGGAGGTTTTACTGTACTATTTTTTATTTCCCAAATGAAAATGGTAGCGCCTGGAAAAGAATGAGGCAGTATCATTGGAAAAAGAGCATTTTGCAAGGGTTAGCGAGCAATGTGTGTTCATGTTCATCCAGCGAATGTTCTTAGAGTGATTTCATTATTGTGCGATAGGTGACGCTTCCGTATTTCACTAAAATGTGTTATCTATATATATAAAATCTCAGCTCCTTTTCTGTTAGTTACTTATAGACTCTGAAACTACCGGTCCCATTTTGATGAAACTTGGCATGTGTGTTCATGTTCACCCAGCGGATTTTCTTAGAGTGTTTTCACTATTGTGCGATAGGTGGCGCTTTCATATTTCACGAAAATGTGTGTTATATATAATATATTCTTTTTTTCTGAATTCACCTTTCGACCAATAGCTAAAATATTCCACTGACATGCCTTGAAGAAACATCAAAACAGATATTTATGTGAAACTTGAATATCTGTCTAGAAAGAACTCAATGGACCAGCCCTGGATAATTCCAACACAATAGAATTGTATCGCTTCGAGTAATATTCTGCGGTGGCATATATGAAAACATGTGTTGAGATAGAAAACAGATAGAAAAAAAGAGATAGAGATAGTGATAGAGATAAAGATAGAGATGGAGATAGAGATGGAGATGAAGTTAGAGACAGGAATCTCTATAAGTTGTGTACATTTGGGCTATTTTTTCGCTCATTTGAATTTTTGTAATTCACCACTCAGACAACCAATTATTTTAATTTTTATTTTTTAGAGAGAGAGAGAGATAATTTTCAGCCATCGTGTGAGAATGTTTTTTTGTGTTTAATCAATGAAATGTTGTTTGATTTAGATCGACTCTTCGGATACACGCTGGCCGCGTAGCGGCTAGTTATTTATTAACAATTCCGTTTCTGACGAGAGATTTTTATAAATAAAAGCAGACTTTCCCGTTCCCCTTGAACGTTGCACGTTAGGTGAACAATATATCCTTGTTCGTCTTTTCTGCACGTTCAAAAGTAGCGTATGTGACCATCGTGGTTATACCCAACACTTAAATATTCTCCACCTATACGAACGAGAAACATGCGAACACTGGCGCAGCACGCGCATTTACACAAGCATAAAGGTTTCGCGTCATTTTGCACGGCGTCGTGCGTTAATATCAATTCTCGCTCTCCTCGCGATCGCGCTGCGCGCGCATGTGTGTGTGTATATATGTGGCAAAAGCATGGGAGCCACTAACAAGAAACTTGTTAAATTCCATCGGCACCAACGTCGCTGGGATGTGCGAGCTCGCGGATGGGTTGGGATGAGATGTGATGGTTGATGGCTGTGAACGCGAGCATGCGTGTTCGAGTCATGTACGTGCTGCAACTTGTGATGCGCGGCGAATCATCGTCAGATCTTTAATTTTTCCCAAGCCAACACATACTATATTGTTATAACACTACTAGTGCCATATGTAGTGTTTGTGGGTGTGTGTGGGTGTGTGTGTGTGTGTGTGTGTGTGTGTGTGTGTGTGTGTGTGTGAGTGTGTGTGTCTGTGTGTGTGTGTATGTGTGTGTGTGTATGTGTGTGTGTGTCTGTGTGTCTGTGTGCATAATCTTGTAAGCAAAAATCGAAATATAGCATAGCATTTATTATTTGTATTATAGGGTAAAGTGGGGCAAGTTTTGCGGGCGGACAAGTTTTGCCTCGGGCATTTTAGACCTTTAAAATGAAGATATTTGACTGAATTTCGGATACTATGTGCATTTCATATGACGCCTCCTACAAACATAGATTCCGTTCCGAAAGTGCCTTGAATACAAAAGTTATAGCCCTATATGTGTTTTTGGTGTGTTAGCTTTGACATATGTGATGTCCAATTAATGTGCTAGGAATGACAAACGCTTGATGGAAAAAATAATCGAATGATGGGCCTCGAAGCGGAATTTACCTGTAAACCCGAATCTGATTTTGTTTCACCGTTGACTTGAACATTCACGAGGGAGCCGAGGTTAATCTCTAACAAATACATAGAGGGGCAAGTTCTGCCTGGCCTCTTTATGTTGTATCCATAAGACTTTAATGTAAATAATATCACTAAAATATGTTTATACAATGTTTAGAACACAGTCCAATTATTTTTATCTAGAAAAGACCTCAAAGAGATATTAATGTGTAGTGTTATATCCATTTTTCATATGGAAAATTTCTATCACAATTTATTGCAGACGCGAAACCTGATTATAGAGGCCATGATGATATTTCTTGGTTTCTAGCGGTTATGTTCGTTTGAATGAGCATAAAAAAACGTATATGTTATTTTCCGACCCCGAATTTTATTGTTTTGGTCTCAATCGACTACTTATTTTCAAATAAAAAAAACATGCTCTCGTTTTTTGGAGTATAGCTTGAAGCACAGACCTAATACAGAGCAATAATGTTTTGCAAAAATATAGCCAGATAAATGGATTATTTATCGATTGCATTTTACCACTTCGAAATTGATTCAAAATCACAGACGTGGGAGATCGTCAATCTTTATAGGCAAAACTTGCCCCACCTTACCCTATAATGATATACATTATTATTATCGAATAAGGTACATATATTTAAAACATATATAAATACACACAATGTGTTCTACAAATGTATATAGACACTTAATTAAAAATTGTTTTATATAATATAATAAACGACAGTTTGATCTCAATTCCATTCAAACTGCGAATGCATTTGCTCATCATTATCAGTTTTCACTTCAGAAGTGCCCGGATATTATATACTACACTCCTCCCACTCTCACAACCAACTCGAGACACCTCCACACCAGGCACACACACACACACATACGCTCACATATGCACCCACGTGAGCACGTTACTCTCGTAGTGGGTAACGCTATTGCAAACAGTGTCACACCGAACTGTCGGGCGTAACGTCGACGTACCTGTTACGCTCTCGCTCGCTCCGGTACGTAACATCTCAGACACTTCCAGGTGAATGGCGAGCAGCGTATACGCTGTACCTCATTCGACAACTTACGCTGCATCAGACGCGTAGCGCAAGCGCAGCCGTCCAGCGCGACGTCCCGAGCGTGTGGCGTGGTTTGGCGTGCCTATGTGTGCGTGTGTGAGTGCTGAATGCGACGACGTCGAATCGTCGTGGTCGTGGTTTTGTTGGTGTGAGTAGCGTCGTCGTCACGTTGTGTCTTGTGTCGCACACAGCCTGCAAGCGTTTGCATGTGGCCCGTCGACGTCGACCAGTACGCATATGCCAACGTTCGGTTGCAGCGGGTAGTGTGTTCTGTGAAGTGCGACACGCCGCATCGGATATACGACAATTTATGCGTAAAGTGCGTAGCCGCGCAGAAACCATTTAAAAATCGTTCGGCCGGAACCACGATCGGTATTATTTCTCGTCGTCGCCGTCGTCGTTGCCAATTCGCTAATCCGACTAATCAAGCGAAAGTGTGTTTTTTATTCCGTGAAATGAATTGCGTCAGTAAGTGTCTGCTGTATTTGTGAGACGACCAACATCATCCGAGCACGCGAAACAACGCGAACCGATCATATCGTTTGCTCATATCGTCAATATCGCACGCGGACTCCATAATGTCTCTGCATTCCAGCCTCGTTAACCGCCTTGTCATCGGACTGCTTACCACACTCGCTTGCCTGTCGCACAGCTCTGATGCCTGCGGTCCAGGCCGCGGCATCGGGGGCGCACGGCGCCTGCGCAAGATCCCCGTGCTCGTGTTCAAGCAGCATGTGCCAAACATGAGCGAGAACACTATTGGCGCCAGCGGCCTCGCTGAAGGCCAGATCACACGGCACGACAGGAAATTCAGAGATCTGGTGCCCAACTACAATAGTGATATTGTCTTCAAAGACGAGGAAGGCACCGGTGCAGACCGGCTCATGTCACAGGTGAGATAAAACAGCACAACCAGACGGTCAATGGGCGTTAAACAGACGCAAAAAACACTGCAATTTATGATCACACAACGAAACCGGCAAAACCGAGTGAAATCTCACGTATTTGAGCTTATATGATAACAGCCCGGCACAAGACATCACGTAAGAATCGATATTGTTGATAAGTATGTTTGTTCAATGTGTGTATGTGTGACTTTCGAATGAGCGACGTTTATCAAGTAATTACGGGGAATGGAGGGGTTTTTCCAAACCGCATGTGTGACGGCTGGCAAAAAAATACTAAATCGAACACGTAGATCCCGGTTCCTAGCACAGCGAGTAAAAAGAATAATGCCAATTGATTGATGCACACGGTGACGCCGAAAATACCTATCTACTATATATCGACGGCGTGACGAGTCGACACGTTTTATTTCGGTGTCATGTTATCACCTACTACGTTCAATTGTCAGACATCATAAAAAAATGTTTTGTCGGTGATTGGAGCGCATTCGCTGATGCTAATTTGTTGTGATTACTTTGTGTGGCATCGTGCACACGCTTTTGTGTTGTGTGAAATTGATACATCTGAGCCACCCTCTGCAGCAGACTCGACGAGATGCTTTCGACTGATTTGATATCAACGAGGCATTGTGTTTTACATACGCGACGACATGAAATGTGATGCGTCTGTTCATGATCCGTCCACACACACACACACACACATCCGTCCGGTGGACGAAATGTCGGCTGGGCAGATCATGATATGCGTGAATGACTCGGAACATTTTTCACACACGCATCGAGTGCCTCAGTCATCCACAAAAAAAGAGGTTAACTTGAAATGCAACCGTATCGGATTTCGCCTGTATATGCGCAGAATTACCACATGGATAAAAAGTCGATCAACCGCACAAACCGCTAGTGTTGTGGAAATATGTGCTCTTCGTCTGCAAGATCGTTTATTGCGGTGTCCGCATCCCATGGGCAGCAGCAGCAATTGTTTCGTGAATTTTGTTGAGCTCAGCAGAAGCCGGGCAGCGATTGATTGATCGGTCTGTCATATTTATTATTATCTATCCATCCAGCGGGATGCGTAATTGTCAATTCTGCATGTCTGTGCAAATAGTTGACCAGATGACAAAGACTGACGCGGTCACGATCGATGTGCACGTAGAATCATTTATACACTGTCTGTTTGTTTATTTGCGTGTGTGATCATGCGCACGTACATTTATACGTCCTCATCTGTCGCGCAGAATGATTGGTCCGTGATCATAAGAATGCGATTACGTGGGATATCGAATAAATGTGTACACAAATCATAATGCAGAACAAATAAACACACTCGTTAATTTGAAACCGGATTGTATTTATCAAACACCATAAACTCTGTATTAGATCAATACACATAATATATTGAGAGACTTTCTGTTGGTTAAAAGTGAGTCCGACAAGTGTTCGTGTCTAGATTCTGTTCCAATAAATAATAAAGCCTCTCTAAGTCCATCTTGATAATAACTCGCATATTCGAACACTATATATAACTACATATTCGTTCGCAATCATTTACCTTATATCGCTCGCAAACACTCAAATCGGATTTATTGGCGTGCGCGCAAGACGCAGAACAGAAGGCAGCAGCGTCACCAACAGTCGAATCGTGCGGGAAAATTCGTTATCACGATGCGCGCGTTGCCTGCTGACGAAAGCCGGTCAACACGACCGACGACCCGCGCTAATGACCAGATAAATCGCACGAGATAATGGCAATTTTGGGGAGAGTGTTTGTGTGCACGTATAATAATAACTTAACCATGGGTTGACAGACAGATCTGGTGTACGATGAAGTGGCGAGTGCGCAACTTGTTCCGCTGAATCATCGTGAGAAATACACGGTTCGCGAACACAAATCGCACATGCGCGGACGTATTATGAGGTCATGTTTCTTGTTTAGTATACTCTGGAAAAACGACTATTGTCACCGTACAAAAACGGACATCGTGCTTTTCGTGTATACTAATTGTATTTATATTACACGTGATTCTGTTTATGGCAACAACTCACCTGGCCTGACTTAAGAGTAAAAGTTGACCAGCGTTTATCAAGAGTCAACATCTTGCACTATTCGTGGTGCGTGTTGTTTTGCGCGAGCGTTTATGGCCATTGATGAAGCACAAAGTGGCATTTCGTGTTCGGCTGATCTCACGCATATTAAACATCATATAACCGGCAAACTCTTATGATTCACATAAGCGACTCACGCGTATTAAACAACACACTTTTATTAAATAAATGCATTCGTTGTAGTATTTTGCCCAACAAATATGAACTTGGGCACGATGTTCAAAACAGCACTCTTGATGTCGAATATGGCTCACTACATTACAATATTTTACTACGAATAGAAAAGAGTATGAGTCCATTTGGTCGGAAATCCACATCTGTTGAATTGATCTTACCTGTATGAATCGACTGTTTGGACATAGGTCTGACAAACATGCGCTTGGTGGTTTTCGTGGACTTATCATGAAATGTGACTCAGACTCTATCGTAACACTACAAGACATAATATCAAATTTACGAAAAACAATCACTGAACTCACCAGTGCCTTATTTTTGTTTCAATCGAAACTAAATGTTCATGTGCATTTTGATCAAACCCAGCGTCTCGGCGGCAGATTATATTCGAATGTAATTTAAAACGTATGTTACTCACGTTGATTGATCACATGTATGTATATGTAGATATTCACATTCATCGTATAATTCATATTCTCACAATACTACCTGCTAAACACCATCACATGCATATGTAATTCGATACATTTTCATCCACTGAAAACATGTTACACAGTTACCTAATTACGACTCGACATATCTTAAATCTATTAATCTTGTCAAAGCACATCCAAATAATGGGTTACATACAAAACGGACAGCGCTCCGCCATTGCAAATCATGAAACATGCATAAGTCAATTTAATACGGGCTACGGACCACCAAAATATATGCACAATATTGTGATCCTAAACGCCCTAAGCCTCTGTTTGTGGTGCATGACGTTTGGATCGGTTCAACAATGACCGCAGCCAATGCGACCGCAATGTGACGTGGTCGCAACGGCGTTAGATGTGCGGTGTCTGTAATTTCGTCACAGATGTCATTTGATTATACGTACGCTGTGTGTGTGTGTGTGTTTGCTGAATTGTGCCGGAACGTATTGGTACCAATACACATGGTTGCTGCCAGTACTGGATTTTTCTTGGAATGCTTCAATAGTGAGTGAAAACAACAATAGGAAAATAATATCGCAATACTTGCGGTAGCGGTGTGAAACATTACGCGACTGTATTCGAATGGACATGGGTTTAAAGTAACTACGCCACGTTTATGTGCACTGTTTGAATTCGATCGAAACCGGGTTTGTTTAAATGAGCAATGGGGAATCATGTCGTTTCATACGCTACTGTTCAGTTATAACGTAAAATGCTCGTGTGCGACCAATACTGTTGACCATCAGCGCATACATATTACTGCCGCCAAGACAGACAATATTTTGACACAGTATAACTTATCATGCTTTGGTTGTCGTGTAGTTTTCATGAGTTCTCGAACAATTTTACAGCATTAACATACACATAAACATTCGGATACAGCAAGCGATGCGCAACAGGTGGATATTTACCTCGTTCGCCATCACATTCCATATATACATTGTCAGCCATACTAATAAAAACCAATTCCGATCCTCTTTTATGATGTTTACACACTAGCTTCCCAAGCGCACAACGTGTATTAAAAAGATGATTATATTCATCAGCTCGTGTCTACCATACGAGGGCCCTTGCAGAACTATGAATGGATGCGCATTGAATATACAAATAAACATAATCATACATATTGCACGTATTGTTTGTATAACGCGTCCATTATTAGGTGTGAAATATATAGACGTGATGTGATAGCGCTTGAGTTATATGAGCTATGTTAGAAGAACGCGCATGTTTGTCCGATCATTTAGTAAGTGTTTTAAAACGAGCATGCATGTTATACAATGTTGGTTTTGTACGTGTAAGAGTGATAGAGCCTACCGCTTTCAATCGAGCCGCTACCGCACCTCTGCGCAAAATCAACTCATGAGTCGTTCGCTTCGCATGTGTACACACTGTGTCAATAATTTGACACAGGGCTAATGCAAAGTATTCACGTAAGGCACGGCTGTCCAGGTGTGCACTCTGACAAGTAACAACGTCGCGTAGTATAGTAGACGTCGAAAAAGAACATTTCTTCGATTTAATATTCATTATTATTCATATACTCTCGGAATTCGTGTAGTTTCTGATATCCGTTGACATATTTATGATATCGTTATCGTTACGGTAATAGGTAATTGTAATTAACACCAATTACTCTTGCACATGCACCATGCAGAAACAACATATTTTTAATCCACTTGATGTCTATCTTACGCCTGTAGCGCTGCAAGGAGAAACTGAACACACTTGCTGTGTCAGTGATGAACGAGTGGCCGGGCGTCCGGCTGCGCGTCACAGAGGCCTGGGACGAGGACATGAACCACGGTGTTGGTTCGCTGCACTACGAGGGCCGTGCCGTCGACATAACGACGTCGGACCGCGATCACGGCAAACACGGAATGCTGGCTCGATTGGCCGTCGAGGCGGGCTTCGATTGGGTGTACTACGAGAGTCGATCGCACGTCCATTGCTCTGTCAAATCAGGTGAGCATTTCATAATAATTGCGCATTAGAACGACGGAACTTGACTTGTCCATTCATATTTTGAATATTAAGACGGACGGATCAATTGTCGACCTGGTTTTTCCCACCGCCAGCGCGGTGGCAAACAGATATCCGATTATGCGGACCCTAAAATTGGACGATTATTTTGATGTCTTCCATTGTTTTCTATATGTCTGGGCATTATAAGCTGAAGGTTATATACTACTAATGTAAATAGTGGAGTTGAAACGATATGAAGCTACGGACATTTCTGTACATGTATATATATATATACATATTACATACTAAATTAAACATGCTCCACGCGAATCAGGGCTTTTACTTTATTTATCGTGAGTATCATATATTATATACATATTGATATGTATTTATGTGTATTGTGCTTCGCATTCGGATCATATAGATGAAACATGCGATTGTATGTGCTATGCCGCAACACAGCTTCGGCCATGTGCTCGGATGATGAGCAGCAGCCCGCATGCATCGTCATCGATGCTCGCTATGTCGATTCATAGGTCCGATGTGCAACCATGCGTGTATCCACGATGGGGATTCGGATGCAGACTCGCATATGTACATATTTTCATGTCGTACATTTGTTATGTATGAGGTATATAATATGTGATACATAATAATAACATGATACATACAATATTCCGTCTGAACTCGCTACCGCTGTATGTATAGTATGTATACGTACGTTCAGTGGAGCCAGTTAAATCAAGTTTCAATAGTTTCACACATCCGGAGCCTTAGGCAAATACACTTAGAATAACAGTTTTCCTGGAATATCGGCATATCTTATAGTTTGCATGGATGAAAACGTTGGCATATGGTAACAAAATCGTGCATATTTGTTCTGCTCGTTAAACATGCATTGAACTGGACAGAACGTATACACAGAGCACCATCGTATTCATATTTAATCTGATCCATCCTGTTATCATTGACTCACACACAAACACACACTGACTGAACATATATACATATGTACATTGTCGGCTTCGATATAAGTCGAAAGACATATACCGGATTATCGACATCGTTTTAAGCCCTCGTCTCTCGGCACAAGCCAAAAAGGGCACTCATCAGGATGTTGGCCGACAATATGAGCTTACCAGCAATGTGCGATCACTTGACGTCTGTGACTTGTGAATGAGATTTAAATTGGCTTGGACACAAATATGGGAAAAAGATACAGGTAGACAATGCGAAAAATGTGTTTGTCGAATGCGGTAGAACCTAAAGGTGTATACGAAATGTATGGTATTTGAAACTCATATCTCTACAATCACATGCGTGAATGAATATTAATAATAATAAAGTAAGGAATTATAAAAATTGCATCCGAGTAAAGTGGGAGCTGAGAATGCACGCATTGAGAATCAATATTTGATCACACTTGAATTCTCTTCTCGTACTCACGGGTCTTTCTATTCTCACGCAAACATACCCAAAAAGACTTTAAAGTGCGACCACGACGTCCACACCACAAAAGTGTATGTTTACCCAACACCGCTGTTCGTGTGAGGTCCTGCGGCACTGTTTGATGATAGATTTTGCTTCACGCAATCACATGACGCAACACTATGTTCAGGCCCGAAAAGTACAACAAGTTGTGACAACTTGCGTCGTCCCTACTGCTTCTTACTGAATGACTCGGGTTACGTTGACTTTTATGGTGATTTATCGTTCTATCGGTGAATGGTAAACATTAAATATTCTGCATGTGGATTCGAATCGGTGTGAATTTCTGCTGATGTTGAGTGATTACAGGACAATATCATTGTTCTACTTATCATTCGCGGAGAATTTAAAAATGGTATAGATTTTTGTAAACCCAATTATAGGTCATTGGTATTAACAAGTATATTACATACTATATACTATGTAATGTAACTAGAATGTGTAATAAAATAAATTCACGGTCGGTTTAGTGTGTTTGTTCGAATGTTTATTCTCGTATTGTAGAAATTAAATACCTGCGTTCACACGGCGGCCATTCAAAGAGAATACTATCATCGTCGTCTGCATTCGCATATGCACCAAACATTCAGCCCATACGACTACCCAATTTCAATAAGCACAGCCATCCGTTTTGTGATCGCACACACGCCCAAACGCCTTCTTATAAACAAGCGAAGAATGCAGAGATTGCCGCTGCGCACGCTGTCGAAATCCAATGGTATCAACCCGTGCGGGGTTTTGTATATAAACCGCGAATGGAGTTGACCGCATCCCACAAAAGTACAATCTCACCAAAATATACCCGCACACAGACTCACACGCTGTGGCTGCGTGTTGCCATACTATATTCTCGTATATACGTGCACGATTCATCGCGTGTTTTTTCGGTCTTCAGTCGTCGCCCATTATGGCGTACTACATTAAATCAGAGTGGCGACTGGCGCGCGGCAAACGTTCACGTTCACAGCATGTTTTGACATCTCGGCGTGCGCGAGAAGTACTGCCATCTCCCAGTGGTTTGTGCCTGTCAAATTAAACTAATTGATGATACGACACCCCGACACACACCCCGATACAAACACACACACACACACAAACATACACACACACACACACACACACACACACACGCAAACACATAGCATGATCGCATGCGATCGTGTGCACCGTGCGAGTGCGCGTCGGAGTATGCGTCGGAAGAGCTCGAGAAGTGCGCACCTTATCACACGCATACACGCATAGCCTGGGCGACTGCGTGAGGGTCCGGTATGGGAATGCTAAGATGAGTTTGTGCGTGTGTGAGCGGCATGCTTTAAACTGGATGTCAGAACGAATGGGCCAGGTGCCGAACCATCAGAATAAACGCATGCATTGCGTGATCTTCGCGTGCCGTATGTTAATTGCATATATTTATATACATATGTTATGTGAGCACATCTCGAAGTATATAATTTATATGTTGTGCAATGCATACGGAATATGTTGTGCATGCCATAAGGTACAATTTATATAGAGTTATGAAGATGGACTTGATTTCAACAGTAAAATAGGGTGTGACGAATAAATAGGCAAAAAAGGGGTATAATATGAAAAACGAAAATATGTATGGTTTGTACGAATCGTTGCGAAACTTGACAATATTGAGCGTGCTTATGTTTCGGTCGGTCGCCTTGTCAAGTCGTACAGTTCAAAGGCAACGTTTGTGTGCCGAATATAACGATTTAGTTCTGGGGAGTTATTGTAGGAAATAGCCCATTCTAATTTATTGTTACATTCATTTTAAACTTGAATAACTTTTGATGTGGACAACATTTTTAATTGTTTATTTCACATACATTTTATGTGTTCCTTTCCATTTCGTATTCCTCATGTTTTGAATATAATATCCATCAAATGACCCCCTCTATTTTGGATGCAAAAAGATGCCTTTTTTCGTTAATTTTGCATCACTTTTCCAGCGTCTCGGGGGTAATAAGTGATATTTCCCGGAGAATATTGGTTTTGAGCTGCGGCTCACGAAAAAGGGCGTATTTTTTTGCATCAAAAATAAAGGCGGTCATTTGTTGGATATTATATTCAAAACACGAGGAATACAAAATGTAAAGGAACAAATAACATTTATGTGAAATAAAAAAATAAAAATGTTGTCCACATCAAAAGTTATTCAAGTTTAAAATGCGATCGCAACAGTTGGCGCACCCAGAATTATATTTCATACTATACTTAATTCCTTTTGATACCAATTAGAGATTGCAGTCCGATATTATCGTTATCGGTATTATCGATAATATCGCTCATTTGGCTGTTACCGTTTTCGATCATTATCGGCCAACAATTACCGATAATACGATAATTTTTGTTCTTCCCCATTCCGAC
>JANTBZ010003894.1:0-14484 GCA_024741255.1 Exechia fusca
GATCATGGTAACTGGGCCTTTTCAACCGGTTTTCAATGAATGTGAAATCGTTCTTAAGTATAAGTCCACAAGTGTATATTGTAAAAACATGATGCAGCCCAGCAAAAAAATCCCACGAGTTGAGACACCGACACCGGATGATATTATCTTAAAAACACACAAATATTCAATTTCACCGGTAAATTCGATATTTGTTGTTAGTTTTCGTATTTTAATCCCAGCTCATTGATTTGAGATGATTTTTATCGTAACGAAATCACCAAAATCACTACGTTTGTATAAGAGACCCTAGACGATCAGTCGCAGTCTATATTTATAGAAACATTTTGATAGAATACAAATAATATCCAAAATTCAGTAAAACATCTCCGTTTTGTTGTTGAAATAAGAACAAATTGTCCCCCTGCTAAAATTACCCCGTCGCACTCTTATATACATGCATGACAAAATTCCGTAGATGGTGATAGAAATAAGTATTCGAGCATTTGGACTAATACCCTGAATTGCTGAGTCGACCATTTCTACCGTTTTAAAAGCGTGTAGCTTTGCATAGTGATATGTAACAAACAAATAAGTATTCATGCTACTTACCGTCCACTTGCGAAAACTGAACTTAAACCACAACATTCCAAAAACACACATAATTTATTTATTAATACTCATCAGAATCGAATCTCATCCGCGTGCTCACTATGAAAATCCATAATCTGTGTAGAGTTTCAAACAATTGTGTCAAAGAAACCAAAAAAAACAACACCTCTGACAAAATATCACTTCGATGGAGCCTCAGCCACTCCACTCCGCTCCGTCGAATCGATCAATTCCTCGCGCAGCACCGCCATCACGTTCGGCTCGAATTGCACCTCGATCTCGTCTCGATCGAACGCCTCAAAGTACCGACGGATGTACGTCCGCCCGGCGCCTCGCATCCACTGCAGAACTTGTTCGATATTTAAACGGTCCACCTGCTGCTGCTGCTGCTGCTGCTGCTGCTGCTTCTGCTTCTGCTGACCCGCACCTTTCGCCTGTTGTCCGGCCGACTGCTGCACCGTCGGTGGCGGCGCCTTCTGGAACTGCACAATCATCCGCACTCCGTTGAAATTCCGTGCGCCACTCAGCGCCAACTCAAAGTGCAAACCCCTCGTTCGGGCCGTCCCCTTCACTCGGGCCGTCCGTTTGGCAGCGGCCGCCTTTTCCAGTCGCTGACGAGCCAGCGCTCGCTCCGCCTCCAGGTCGATCGCCGCCGCGTTGGGCTGGGCCAGCACATTGTGCTCGATGTACACGAAGCCGGCTCGCGTCGGCAGCTCGGGCCGAGCGGCCTCCGCTGAAGCGGTCGGGGCGGTGGCGGAGGCCGATGTAGAAGCAGCATCTGCAACTGCAGTCTTTCCGTTCTCCGGAGGCGAAGCTAACCTCACCGATTGATCGGCATCCTCTGGCTCAAAGTCACCATCACCCTCAGCCTGTTCACCGTCGCCATCATCAGAATCCACGTCATCATCGACATCCCTAATCGAATCGTCCGTTGCATCCCTCTCTGCAGGCGTCTGCGGCAGCGTCTCTCCATTAGCAGCCGGTAGTTGTCCGTTTTTCAGCGCATCTTCCTTCTGTTGCTCCCTAGCCAGCGCCGGTCCTCCCACCTTCGCACCGCCCGCCGGCGACTTCTTCGTCGCCTTCTTCGCCCCGGCCGCCTGCAACTGCTGCTGCTTCAGCTGCAACGCCGTCCCGAGCACCAGCGACTCCTCGCTCAGCCGCGCTCCGGCCATCTCGACCAGCACGAGCACGGCAAAGTGTATGGCGCACGCCTTCCACACCGCCAGCCACACCGGACCACCGGAACTGGACCCAGTAGGAGTCCCGGACCCGGACCCGGGCTGCAGCAGTGACACGAACTTCCGGGCGCAGATCAGCAGCTCTTGGACGCGCGGCTGCAGCTCGACAAAGTCACACTTGCGCTTGCCCTGCAGCTGGACGGGCTGCCGGAGCAGACGCAGCAGGCTGGCCGCGACCGGATTCCGAGCCGGCGCCAAGACCTCCTCTCCGTCTCCGTCGCTGTCTCCGTCGTCGAACTGCATCGCGTGCATGTGCTGCTGCCACACGACGAACACCGAATTCGAGCAGTTGCCCACATTGATGTTCAGCGTGAACGGATCCTGCACGCACAGCGGCCGCCCAACGTTCAGCGGCTCGCACACGTCGCCCAGCACCTGGGCGGTGTACAGCGTCTGGCCGGCGAGGCCGGGCAGTTCGTCGGGCCGTGTGGGCGCCTGCACCGCGGCCACGAACTCGCGTCGCGTGTGGATGCGCCCGGTCAGCGTGCAGATGACCAGCCGCTCCAGCGGCATCGTCCGGTAGAACTCGAAGAAGCCGCGCACCAGGTCCATCAGGGTGGCGGTGTTGCGCGTCTGCGGCAGCGGCCGCTCAAAGTCGAAGGCGACGTTCCAGCCGTCCGACAGGTGCGGCGGCAGGCTGGACTGGAAGTACTGCAGAGCCGGCAGGATGGGCTCGGGCAGCTGCTGCAGATAGCAGACGATCAGCTGGAAGAGGCAGTAGCTGGTGAACTTGCCGGTGCCGAGGTAGCCGTGGCGGCGGAACCAGAACTTCAGCAGCATGGTGAGCGGTTTGATGCGAGCGTTGCAGTTGACGAGGTGCCGCACGACGAAGGTGTTCTGGACGCTGAAGAAGTTCTCGGTGAAGCTGAAGTCGCACGCGATGCCGGTGCCGCGGTGCACGGACTTGATGATGGGCACGCGGGCACCGGTGATGGGTGTGATGTCGGTGAAGGCGTTGAGGTTGCGCATTTGGTTGGCGAGCGACCAGAGGCTGGCCTTTTGGGCTCTGGCCCGCTGGTTGGGCGGGAGGGCGGCGGCGGCGACGACGACGGCGGGCGGCAGGTGGACGAGGATGTCGAAGTCGCTGTCTGTCGCGTCGAGGAAGAACAGAGATATTCGAATTATTGGCCGAACGAATCGTCATCAAGAGACGAATGTTCCGCCACTGCACTCACCATTGAACGACAGCGAACTGATGGCCGAGCCGAACGGATGCAGGCGCCACTGGCCGCGCTCCGCCTCGCCGCGGTAGCGCGAGTCGAGCACGTGCGTCAGATCGTGGCGCACCATCTCCAGCAGGCGCCACGTCAGCTCGTCCGGCCGCTGCATCATGTCCATCAGCTGGCGGAACATGTGCGCCGGCGGCTGACGCGGATCGCACTGCCGCAGGAAAACGATCACCTGCATGACTAGCCGGTCGCCGGCGGCCGCCGCGGCGGCGGCAATATTCTTGCGACGCTGCTTCTGCTGCTGTTGGGGCGTCAGTTGGCGGCCGTTTTTGCCGGCGGTTTTGTGTGGCGATGGTTGTTTGGACGGCGACGGTGGCGGCGGCAGGAGCGATGTCGGTGCCTTGGAGGTGGCCGCACTCGTGGCGGAGGAGGAGGCAGCAGTGTGGGCGTTCGTATTTGGATTGGTCGTGTTCGCCGCTTTGTTTGGCGGCTGCGCTTGGCTTGCCATTTTCACGTTGTTGTTTGTGTTGTTCTTCAGGAGCTCGACGGTCTTCGTCTTGAAATTGGCGTGTCGACCGCCGTCTCGGAGCTCTGGGCTCTTGGTTTTGAACTTGATGCGCTGCTGCACGTGATGGGTGCGATGCGCTTCGTCGGCCATTGCGCCGGAAGGATCCGGACCGGAAGGATTTGGCGGAGGTCGGCGGAGGTCGCAGATGTTTGTGTGCACAATCGGGGACTCTACCGAATATGGTTTTGTGATTGCGAATTGCGAACTTTTTTTGTTTGTGTGCGTGTTTGCTTTTCACAGCAAGCGGCAGAGCCGAGGGGTCGATCACTGTCGCAATCGGTGTATTTTCGAGGTGCAATCACATTGCACAACCACAAGCACATTCCCACACGCACAATCACATTCGAACATATTCACTCACTATCATTGATATCACTCATGTAAAAACATATATTCTTTCGTACCGATTACAAAAATGATCACAATGAACAAAGAAATTATTATTTTATTTCATATATGATATAGAATAAAACATTATATCTGATTAATTATCTGCTGGAATCTATAATGAATCTAATAATCTAATCTAATAAATTGTATACAACGTTGACAACTTATTGTTTTTGCAGTCAGGAAATTATGGCAAACTAGCATGATATGTTCGATGAACAATCAAAATTGTTATTAACAATTCATCCATTTCAAATTAATTTAAAATTCATATTCTCAAAATTACTGAAATTATATATTCACTTTCTGTGTCAACACTGATGTGAAGCTCAAAATCTAGTACATTGTTGCATATTACAACGTGCTCTTCCCTCTTCCATTTCCATCTTTCGCAGTTTCGCACGCAGGTGTGCGCGCTGTCAGCTGTCATTCGCGTATAAAGTTTGTTGTGTTTTTTGCGTTCGCATTTCTAATTTAGCGTTTGCGTTTGCAAGCAGAAAAGGTAGAACCGAATTTGCGCGAGTGCCCCAAGCTTCATTCGTATTTCGCGAGCCGTTATTCGTGAGCCACAAGTAGCCTCCACGCATAAAATACGCCTAACGTACTCAAGCACCGCGATCATGCACGCGATGGTATGTAGAAATCCGCGATATATTTGTCAGTGTTCGATAAACCAACAATTATTGTAGTGATGGAAACAATGCATTTTAAGTGATCCCTGGATTCCCATCTTATGAGCATGTTCACACATGTTCACACATGTTTACACATGTTCACACATCACATTAATATATTCAGAGATAATTATAATCCTGAGGATACCATAACGACATCAATATTCACTTGATAATCCATTTACTTTGCAGCAGAACTAGGAACTAGAAACAAATATTCGCAATCGACTCGACGCCTTACTGCGAGTATCCGTTATCACTTGACCTTGGCAGTTTCCTGTTTCATCATCGCTACTGTGCTTCATTAGTTCAACACCAGTACACGAGTGTCATCATGATTCCAGAAGAAACTCTGATCCAGCCCGACGACTCCACAAAGGTTTGCTTCACACATCCTTGTCGTCTGCGCTAATGCCGCCGATCTAATCGTATAAACACCAACTATTTTACATGAATCCACAGAGTATGGCGTATGCTGATCCTGTCTACGGTGTCCAGCACCTTCCGCCAGTGGTGCGCTCCATTATTCGCACCGAGCACTTCCAGCGACTGCAGCACATCAAACAGTTGGGCGTCTGCAATTATGTGTTCAAGGATGCAAACCACACGCGCTACGAGCACAGTTTAGGGTAAGTTGAAGCGATTCGAACCTCCATAACGCATACTGATTAATGCTGTTGTACTTTGCAGCGTCTGCT
The DNA here is from genome assembly GCA_024741255.1 of Exechia fusca. Lineage (NCBI taxonomy): Eukaryota > Metazoa > Arthropoda > Insecta > Diptera > Mycetophilidae > Exechia > Exechia fusca. The sequence goes on from JANTBZ010003894.1 coordinate 5,329, forward strand.
GTTTGGTGGTTGGCTTTCTGGAGACTATTGAACATAACACCAAGCAGTCGAATATTGCCATCAACTGCAGCGCAGACGTGGAATTTTACAAATTATGCGTGATTGTAAGTACGAAACCACAAATCTGTGCTAGAAACTAATATGAATCATTGCCGTTCAATCGGCTCGGCGAGTTCATTCACGCTACTTTTATGACCATTTGCCGTGATCGTGCTCACTTCATAAACATATTCCAAACGAACGTGCTCATTTTCAATTGAAAGTATCGCAAGCTCTCTTCGGAAATGTATCGCATTAATTTACAATTCTCCGCTCCTCACACAGTTGGCCGGCCTGCTACACGACATCGGTCACGGTCCGTACTCGCACATGTGGGAGCCGTTTGTGCACACCGGCAACGACAAACATTGGCAGCACGAAAACACCTCCTGCGACATCGTCGCCCATCTGTTCGACACCAGCGCCATCCGGCTGTGCGCCGATCGCCAGCGCCACGAGATCGGCGTCCGGCTCATCGGCGCGCTGATCCGCGGCGACGAGGCGCACTGCGCCCGCACGCTCGGCCCCGATCTGCACTATCTGGCCGAGATCGTCAACAACAAGTACTGTCTGATCGATGTGGACAAGTGGGACTATCTGGTGCGGGACGTGCATCATCTGCACGCGGACGCGATGCGCGTGCCCCTCGATCGCACGTTCGACGAGTGCTTCCGGCGGGCGCGCGTCGTCCGGCTGGCCGACGGCGAGCCAACGCACATCGGCTTCCACGAGCGGACGCTCGGCGCGGTGCGGGCGCTGTTCGCCAATCGGGCGCTGATGCACCGGCAGTGCTATCAGAATGTGCGGGTGGTGGGTGTGGAGATTCTGATGCGCCGGATTTTCCAGTTGGCCGAGGCGGAGGGTTTCCGGTTTGAGGGGTGAGCGCGAGTGAAAGATTGGTCGCAATAGTTTTAATAATCTTTTATTCTATAAGACCGTTGTGCTACTGGGAGCGAGTAGGTAAATTGGGAAATAGTTCATTTAAAAAATGTCGTTAACAGATCTTGATCAAATGCACAGAGCCAATAAGGGACGAATACGCACAACGGTTATATCGATTAGAAATCACGCATATTTAGTACAGAAAGTCTTATATTTTGTCGTGTGAGTTCATGACTTTAGAACGAATTTGTTCCTCACCAAGATTAGGTATGCCATTATCTAATTCGATGTTATATAATTTGTCCTAAATAAATCATTCGTTTCCCTACCCACAGCCACAAACTCTCCGAATGCCATCAACATCATTCCGTCTATCAGCAGCTCAACGACGGCATCGTGCAGCAGATCGCGACAAGCACCGATCCGCGATTGCGTCGCGCACAGCAAATCACACATTTGCTAAACAACCCCGAGCAGTATGAGGTGCGATTCGACGAGCACACACAGATTGTGCAGGTAAGTGTGATGGGCGACAATTCGTGCGACGGTGGCGAAACGTGATATTGCAATTCAGAGACATACGGATACATACTATTTGCATTTCGTTGACCCTGTGTAGGTGAACGTGCATAATAACAACGAAAACGGCGCCAACGGTGAGCTTGACAAAACAATGTCGTATCGCCTGCATCTGCCCGATAGCACCGAGTCGCTGCCCGAACGTCTGATTCTGTTCGGCGATGATGGCTGGACGGCCGAAGTGGTAAGTTGCACACGACAGTTATCATGCGATGCGATAAGCTCTACAAACAAGTGTGTTTCCTGGCAGAATCCCAAAACCTATACACCACGACGATGAGCGAGCGGATTTCAACACACCGGATTCAATTGCAATAGGACCGAATTACCAATGCCTAGTCCCACCCAAATAGAAAGTGAGCAAAGCCAACATCATCACACAAGCGACCAAAAACCACCACCACAACACACACTTTTCTAGCCAATTCACATGTGTCCTCTCTCCGCTGCACTCGACAGTTGAATATAATATATATTACCTTTATTTTGAAATACGTAGAAAATAGAGTGAATCGTGTTGCTTGCTTGCTGCTGGCCTGGCCACATTCGACCGAGCCGGCGATATATGATACGAATAGTCAACCCATCACAGTCGACTCCTCACAACGAGCTACTTCTTCGCCAGACTCGCGCGCAGATTCTCCTCCAGCTTATTCATAAACGCAAACGTATCCAAATAATCGCCCTTGCCCACCGCCGCCACGCTCCCCTTCACGCAAATCGCCAGATCCTTCGTCATGTCGCCCGCCTCGATCGTCTCCACGCAAACGCGCTCCAGTCGCTCCGCAAAGTCGCGCAGCGCCCCATTTCCGTCCAACTTCGCGCGGTGCAACAGTCCGCGCGTCCACGCGAAAATCGACGCAATCGGATTCGTCGACGTCTCCTTGCCCTGCTGGTGCATCCGGAAGTGACGCGTCACCGTTCCGTGCGCCGCCTCCGCCTCCACCGTCCGCCCATCGGGGCACACCAGCACCGACGTCATCAGGCCCAGCGAGCCGTAGCCCTGCGCCACCGAATCGGACTGCACGTCGCCGTCGTAGTTCTTGCACGCCCACACGAAGCCGCCGTTCGACTTCATGGCGTACGCCACCATGTCGTCGATCAGCCGGTGCTCGTACCAGATGCCCGCCGCCTCGTAGGCGGCCCGATAGTCCGACTCGTAGATGGCCTGGAAGATGTCCTTGAAGCGCCCATCGTAGCGCTTCAGGATCGTGTTCTTGGTGCTCAGGTACAGCGGATACTTGCGCTGCAGCGCAAACTTGAACGACGAGTGCGCAAAATCGGTGATCGATTCATCGGTGTTGAACATGCCCAGCGCCACGCCGGCACCGGTGAACTCGTTGACCACGTGCGCGATGCTCGGCTCCGTGGCGCCGGCGGGCACGAAGCGCAGCTCCAGCCGCCCGGCTCCAGGCACCACGAAATCGGTGGCGCGATACTGGTCGCCGTACGCGTGGCGCCCGATAATGATGGGCTCCGTCCAGCCGGTGACGAGGCGCGGCACGTTCGCGCAGATGATGGCCTCGCGGAACACGGTGCCGCCGAGGATGTTGCGGATGGTGCCGTTCGGCGAGCGCCACATCTGCTTGAGGCCGAACTCGGCGACGCGCGCCTCATCCGGCGTGATGGTGGCGCACTTGATGCCGACGTTGTGCTGGCGGATCGCTTCCGCGCACTCGACGGTGACGCGATCGTCGGTGGCGTCGCGGTTCTCCATGCCCAGGTCGAAGGTGTGCAGCTCAATGTCGAGGAAGGGCAGGATGAGCTGCTGCTTGATCAGGTCCCAGATGATGCGGGTCATCTCGTCGCCGAGCACGTCGACGACGGCGCCGGCGGGAATCTTGGCGAAGGGGGCGGCCATGACGAGTACGGTGGTTGTGGTTGGGGGCTGTTTGCTGCTGGGATTATTGTTGGTTGGATTAGGGGGCCTGTTTTTCTGGCAGCTGGCAAAACAGTTCGACATCGGTGCGAATTTGGTGGAACGTGATTGCGTGCGCACGTATTGGGCTAAAAATACCCGCGATAACAGAATCATGCGAAAACAAGAAGTGTGCAGCAAAAAAAAAACATGTCATACACGTCAACAAGGTCTAAAGTACATAAAAACGATAGGTTGGTAAACAAAAATCATCTGCGATACGCAACGCATATGTTAAAATTATATATACATACATATGTAATTGTATATCAAGTCTCAAGTGTATAAGTGTGCATGCGACACACCCACAATTTGCGATTTTGCTAAAGTAGTGCGCAGCAAAACTTACCAGCGAGTGAAAGGCAGCAGATGTCTGGATCGGAATTATGCAGCAGACAGAAGCAGCGAACAGAGTGCGACTGCACGGGAAAGCGGCTCGATGGCGAATGAGTCGACGAAGACGACACGGCGGGCCAGCTGAAAAGCGCCGCAACAACAACCGGCTTCTATAACGATGCCATACATATGCAATGGCATTATTTGAGTGTGTTTCATGTGGTTGAAGTTTATATTTATACGCGTATATATTGCGTTATCGCAGACGTGTACGTATACGCGTTGTACATAAGATACGCAAAGTGGATTTCGAAATACTCCAAGACATTTCGTACATACATAACTGCATGGGTTTGTTTGCTCGTATGTGTTGGATAATGAGAATTGAATAAACACTGCACTTCAGACTTTGGGCTCAGCGGCAACGACGATCGGCCAAACGATTTGACTTTGTGTGTCTGGCTCGGCTTTGTAATATTTGTATTATCGGTTGCACTGGTGAGTGCATATCGTGCTGAACTGATAACACAATGAAATGCATTGCATTCATAAATTTAAATACGTAAGGTTAATTTAAAATACGACCTAACAACATAATACACTTCGCACGAAAGCCCAATTCGCAAACCTAATGTCGTGACATGCTCGCTGGAATAAATAATTATTGATTAATAATGGACAAGTTAATGTTATCTGAAATAGCATCGAAATTTCACAAGATTGCTCGATACGAACGTCGAACGTTCGCTACATTCCGAACGAATTTTACAACATACAGCGAAAGTTATTTTACTGGACATGTACTCCGATCAATTCATTCGGCACGTCGTCATTATCGTCTTCGATCAGCAAACCTCAATAACGGTTCTCGAGCATACGTTGGATGCCTTCAAACATCTCGCAGTAGCATATCAAATGCATAACATCAACTTGTTGAAAAACAACACGTCGTGGCACTTGGACACCACAGACAAACGACGATTTTCATATCGTTGTAACCGATTCTGACCAAAGTCGTTACTCACTATCAATGTAGGCGCAATGTAGGTAATGAGCGTGGCTGTTTCAGATGGGGTTCATTCAGAAATTGACCGATATTTGGGCTTTGTCGTTTTTGGAATAGTACAACAATTACTACTGTGCTATTCGACATGTCGATGCGCACCTCGTCTACGCCGGTTTTCTCGCACCGTAGTCGATGTGCTACATAACGACGAGATTTGAATCGCGTTTATATGCTATACAATAGACATATAAATATGATACGTCCGTACATTAATGTAACCTATAAAAAACGATTTGTATATGGTAGAACGATAAAATAATCATTACATAGTGAAAGGGCAATCGCAATCTGCGCAATAGTGATGATCGATAAATTGGATATGTTCCTGTCTATCGCACGTGCACGGCACGCTCTCAATGGAAGTGCGGTATATCGGATCGTACAGGGCTGGATGGAGTACGGACACCAATTAGATGCGATGGTCTCCGTAATTCGATTAATGTACATGAAACCGTCCTATGCGTATAGCCGAGCATGGATTCAACCACATTTAAGCGCAACGAAGTTCGCTGGGCCAGCTAGTATAAAATATAAATCAAATTCAACGGCTGTGTATTGCTTCTTCAAATATTTGAAATATAATTTATCTATGCCTCTGAAACTATCCCTTGATGGTGTCCTTGACTCGAATCCTCCCGATGCTGGCGCATCTGATCATACCCCAAAACCGCAGGCATTGCCATCGTTGTCGTCGTCGTCGGAGCCCTGCCATTGCACCCACGGCTCCTTGGTGCCATCGTTGTCGCCACGACCGCACCACCGCCACGCACCTTGTACGTCGTCTTCCAGATCTCAAACAAGCAGATCGTCGAATGGAACCGATAGAATATCGCCAGCGGCATCGACACGTGCGTAATGATCGTCCACGCCCACGCGCCAAAGAACCGCAAATGCGTCGGCCGGAACGCCGCCCGATTCTTCACCAGCGTGTTCACACACCACATGGCCATGTTGGCCACCAGCAGGAACGTGATCGTCTCGCGACCGGGCATCTCGCGCGCCTGTCGTGCATCGCCGTCCGCGAGCCGCCGATGCCACGAGTTCAGTATGAAGATCGTCTGCGCCGACGTCTGCAGTAGACCGAAAGCCTCGGTCACCAGCGCTTCCGTTGCACCGCCTCCACCGCCACCGTCTTCTAGACTCGCGAAATACGATCCAATGATGCTGAACATGCCGTAAATATAGCAGCCGCTTTGCGCCAGCAACAGCAGCGTACAGTCGAGCGGAATTCCGCCACCGCCGGCAGCCGTCGCACCGCTGGCGGCCATCTGCCGCACGAAGCTCAAGTCGCGCATCCGCTTGTAGGCCAACGCCAGCGCGGCCGTCGTGACCACATACAGTCCCAGTTCGGTCCACGTCACGCCGAGCGTGGCGTGCTCGGCGTAGGCGGGCACCGCGCTCAGCACGAAGAACATGATCAGCGCAATGATGGTCAGCACGATCACCAGGACGCCGGCGAACATGCCGCGATGGGCGCGCGAACAGTCGACGCTAAAGTGATGGGCTGACGGTCGGTTCGATGCGGAGATCTTGCGCTGGCGGCGCGTCGCCGCCGCCGATTTGGTGCTGCTGGGAATCTGCTTGAACATCTCGAACAGGATGACGGCGCAGATGAGCGAGTACTCGATGGTGCAGGGGAAGAGGAAGGGCGAGGCGTTCTGGACGAGGCGGCCCATGATGTTGGTGCGTCGGCACTCGACGACAATGTGCGAGGCGGTGGCGCGTCGGACCAGCTCGTGCGAATGGTGTGAATCGTTGGTGTCGTTGGCGAGGAGATCTGCGAATATTGAATCGCGTCAGTCATATGAATTTTGAATTTAATATTCAATCAATCTAACTCACGTCCGTGACTCAGGTGCACGATCTCGTGTTTCGTCTCCTCCACCAGCACGTACAGCCATTCGCACAGGTTCGTCGCCACCATGTGCATCAGCCCGAATCGGGCCACCACCTTGTGCCGGTGCATCTCGAACTCTTTGGTGTTCAAAAAGATGAACTGCATCTGCACAATCGACAGAACCGTTCGAGCTGCCGGCGTCAGGGCGACCAGTGCGTTCTGGCAGCCCAGCACGCCCTTCAGTTCGAAGTACTGACCCATCTCCAGACCCGAGTAGACCATGCTGCCGATGCCGAAGGCAATCGCACCGATGCGCAGGTAGAAGCTGCCGAAGTGGGCGACCGGCTGTTTGCGGTGGTGGCGGCCGGTGGCGGTTGCGGATTGATGGCGATCGCCAGCGGTTGCGTCGTCTGGAAGTGGAACATGATTATTTGGAAACAAAATGAGATAGCATAATTTAATGTTCAACAAATGAAAGGTAAGAAATATGCGCGTATTCCAACACTAGTGTTGCATGTGTTACACTTAAACGTAATATTTCTATCTACACCTTTGGTGAGATCGGTAACGAGTAACGGTAACGAGATCGGTAACTGCTAACGGTTGCAGTAATTTAAAAACGGACTACGTTGGCAGTTCGAACTTATTGAACGGATTGATGATAAAACATTGACAATTCAATTAGGTTATGCATAGAAAATAAAAATCTTGAAAAGGGCCACGAAATATTAAAATATAATGTAAAAAACGCAGGAGAAGCTTATGAAAAAGTAACGGATCATTAGTAACGGCGTACTCTTTCCGTTAAATTCAAATAAAATCTCCACGAATCAACTTGATCATTATTGAATTTCGAGATCAGTTTCGATTCCAAAATAATATCCATCACTCACGAAACGAATCGAGGATCGAGAACATCGCCCGCGCCCGCCACTGCACCGTGTACATGAACACCACGAACGCCACCGACACCACATACAGGTACAGATAGAAGCCCTGGTAGAACGAGGGATGCGCCGCCGACAGCACTCCGGTCACGGGGAACGCGATGCCCAGCACAACGAGCAGCTTCGCATAGAACGCCGCCAGTATGATGGTCAAATTGTCGTCGCCGGCCGATCGATTGGCGATGCGTTGCTGGCGTTTGGCCAGCGTTTCGGGCTCGGGCTCGGCATCGGTTTCGTCGTTGGGCGATCGATGTTCGCTGCGTCGCTTGTCGCGGCGGCCGTTCAGGAAGCTCACGCTAAAGCTGCCCGAACGCGATTTTCGGCCGTTGGTCAGCGGTGTCGCAGCAGCTGGATCGTTGCCTGCTAGGTGCTGTGGCTGACGCAACGAGCTGCTGCTGCCCGATTGGCCTTGCAGCAAGCCCATGAGCAATCGGCGCTGCGCCACCATGCCGCCAATCGATTGATGGCGACCGACGTTCGACAGCACAATCGATGGACGACGCGACGATGACCCAGCGGCAGCAGCAGCAGCGTTGGCAGCGTGAATGGCTGCGGCAGCAATGTCCTGCAGACATATGGCATTTTCGCCGGTCATGCGACGGCTGCCCGGCAGCGAGCAGTCGGCGAGACTGAGCTGATTGTGGCTGTTGTTGCGCGAGAGGACGAGCGACATTTCACCTGTCGATGCGGGCGAGACGAGTTGGTGCTGCTGATGGCTGGTGGTGGTAGGTGGGTGGCTGCATACGAGTGGAGTGGATGAGTTTTATTTTGTCTCGTATAAATAGGCTTCATGGCACTCGTTTTACCTGTTCAATTCGGCCATCTCGTCGATGGCAGAATGACGATCTGCAGATCGCATGATATCGCTTAGCTTAAACTCTCCGATCCAATCTCGACGGCAGCCACAGTTGAACTGAGCTGTGATCGTATGTGGCGTCGTCCTCGTGTGTGCTCGTCCATATTGGTAATAATTGGATTGGCATATAGACGTAATAATATCGATAGGCAGACGAAATGTACTCTACTCTACATATACACGATACACGTTCCGTATTATTATATGAATGCTAATAAAGAAAAGATGCTAAATAGTGATGATGGTGATGTGTGAGTACAATCCACGACATCGACAATTGTGAGTGCGTAGTATCCGAATGGAGCAGATTGATATATTTCATTGTAAAATGAAATACAATTTCAGAATCACAAGTATTGTGATGGAATACATACAGTGGTGCGCAGACAAATAGACACGATTTTATATCTGGGATCTTGGCCAGAGCCGATGTAATCTAGAAATGTTGATGAATGAGTTTTGTTCTTTGTTCAAGTACTCTACTTTTTGTGCAGTTTGAGTAAGGTAGAGGTGATAGGTTGGAACAGCGGAACCGTTCCATTTTGGTAAACTCGACCCAAAAATTAAAAAAAATCTGCAATGATTTTTGTACATTTTTTTAGTGATGAGGTTTTGTGCTCCATTTCATTACCGATTTGAGTATACCTGCATCTAAGTCACTCCTGTGACAATTCACGGCATTTTAACCAAACATGA
>JANTBZ010004005.1:2065-14468 GCA_024741255.1 Exechia fusca
ACCGGTGCGCTCTTGGCTGCGCGCCCACGTCAGCGTCACGCTGCTCTCGGTCACGTTCACGATGCGCGGTGCGCCCGGCGCGCCCAGCGACGTGCTCGGATCGGGCGTCCGGTGCAGCTGGGTGGCGGAGCCGCTCTTCTCCACCTGCAGAGAATGGAGATGAGGAGGGTGAGATGAAGGGGTGGAGGAGGCGGCGGACGAAGGAAGCACCGCAACCGTGTAATGAATGTGTGCACCATAATCATGGAGCGGTGTATTGTACGTGTGAATTCGTGCTAGATATTATGTGCAGAGTCATGAGAAGTAATATGTGTATGTTTTCCGGGTGTTGTACTACCCAAACCAGTTGGCTTAAACCATGCAAGAAATGACCCTTATGTTATGTTTCTTGGAATAGGAATCAGTCGCACAGAAAATGTAATGATGCAATTATGTTGAATAAACATCATTCTAATGTTTACAACACCATTATTTATTAGTGAAGTCTCTCCCTAGCCTAAACACACTATAAAACGGACGAATTGTCTTCATATGGAAAACCATCGATCGACATGTTGTAACAACGTGTATATAGGTGGAGTGGTGAAAATACGACATTCTATGGTTATATGAAACGTTAGCTCTCAGCACTTGAAACAGTTATATTTAAAAAACGTTTTTTTCAACAAACGTCACGTTGATGATCTTCCAATATGCCTACTGAACAAAATTTCACATAAACGTTGAAATTGGAGAAAATCATAAAACTGAAAATAGTGCGATTAATTGCAGACTATTTCGCTAAGGCGCGAATTGAGTAGCTGTTATGAGATGGTGTATCCAAAATCTAGTCCTAACAAATTGTATTGGACCAAATTTAAATAAAAAAAATAATTTATGAAATCGGCGGTAAAATGTCAACGTAATTCGATGTTTTCATAGCTCCATCATGTATGGCGCACCTTGTACAGTCAAGACTTTTTTTCCAACGATTTGTTTTCATTCCTTAGAAATATGTATTGTAAATAAAACTGCATCATTACATTTTATCCGGTTACTGTTCTTTCTCCTACAAATCGTAAATTAGATGTTATTCCTTGCATGGTTGAAGTCAACTAGTTGGGGTAGTATGCTGTGTGATTTTTACCGTTAAATGTTGCATCATACGCATGACAGCGCGCGCTGCGTGACCACGGCGTTGATTATATCAATGAGCCGTCGCCGCCACGCTCACGCCACATACACGCAAACAGGATTAATTTAGAGACCTATCTGTAGCACATCACACATTCCACACACCACACACATACATACCGACAAACGGAAATATGCATAGCACTAATTAACACTTTGAAATGTACACCAATTCCGCTTTTCAATTTGCGTACGATGATATCAATATTTATACGAGTTCGCAGCGATTGCATGCTGCGCTGGAATTTCATGTTCATAGTTATTTTTCCGCAGGTCGTGGTGCACATTGCAACAGGACGAAACGAATACATATATTTCAATACATATTTTGAAATCTAATTAATGTACGTATCAAAGTGCAATCGGATACAATTCTGCAATATTCGAGCGCACGTTTTCAGTGCTCACTGAAAACGCCCGCAGACAAAAAAACGAACTTGACCAAGCGACAGCGGCGGCCATCCCGGTTTGAATTTCATTTATTCCACGCACATTAATAAAAATTGCACTTTGCTCTTTGCATTCCAGCCAGAAATGCCACAGCCTCCACCCCACACTTTGCAGCGTCGCATAATTGCGCGATCGAAATGGGAGGGGCGTGGGGCAGACGCTCGAAACGCGAACGCGAACACAAATTACGTATTATGTAACGCACCGAAATCAATGCGCTTATCTGCGTCGGTTTTTTTTCATGCTGAAAGTTTAATTCGTGTTCCGTGCCGAATCGCTGCACGCGCACACATTTCTCGCATGCTCGTCAATTCGCTCGCATTCCGGAGAGAATAAGCGACTGATGCCACGCCACGTAACAGTAAAAGTCCTGCACATCTGCATGTTTCATATGCCATCGACGTTGACGTCGACGTCTCTTGCCGGCATCACCGGCGAAGGAGCCGAGGAAAAACTTTTAATTACGTTGTTCGTCCACGCGCACAATCGTAGCGTGTCGGTTGCACACACGCGCACACACACACACATACCCACACATTATTCGAAAGCGAAATGAAGCGTATGGCGCGCGAAGTTTTACTGCGAATCGCGTGTGCGTGCAACGCTCAAGCACGAGTGAAAAGTATGGACGACGCGGGCAGACGGGCAAAAGTCGTCGAATCACAAAAACTTTACGTTCGAGTTTGGAATTGTGCGCTACGTGTGTGTGTGTGCATGTGTGCGCGTGAGCATGATTGCTCGCGTGGCCGTGGCACCGCTAGAGGTGATCACAACACAATGCAACCGGAAATAGATCACTTCGCTTATTGCGAATAGCAACGACGTGCTGTGCAGTTCAACAAAACGAAAAGCATGCAACTCCAACTATTGTTGGCGAGTGCGTGTGTGTGTGTGCGGGTCTCGCGGATTATTGCGACGATGCCAATCAAATGCAATTCGTATGCATAGAAATGTTTCGGAACGTGCGCATACTCGCTATACTACATGGGCTGATTAGTCTTTAGACAAACTATGAAGGATCAACATTTATGATGGAAACTTTTTCAATTCTTCTACATAGTTTCCTTTTAGCCCGATAGCCCTAATTCAGAGGCCCTGCATATTATCTTTTTTATCAATTTCGAATCTCATATTCGAATGGAACCTTAATGCCTGGAGCAATTTTTTTAGTAATCATTGAGTGTCAAATCCGAAGAGCCATTATTTTAGTAATCGTTGAGGGTCGAATCCGAAGAATACAGTTGATGGGGAGGTAATTTGTTTAGCCCTATTCGTTGATTTTATCCTTCGTTTTTAGCTACTTGTGACAGTGCGTTTTGTCTTGGTAGAAGAACACAATCTCTTCCTCTTTGGTTCACGCAATTTCGTTGATTTTATTCCTGTTTTAACGCAATCAATAAAGATTAATCCTCTTGGGTTCCGAAATACAGACGTAATCCTACTGTTGCGAATTGTGTACCATGAAGAGGGTTTCTCTGTCCACTTACTTAGATGACTTCCGAATGAACTCGAGAGTGTAGAAATGGAAACATAATGTCAACATATTTTATTTCGATATCTTTAGAGTACAAATGTCTTGTCTTACGAAAATATTTACTTGATTTATTCATTTTTTCTTCGATAACTGTAACATTTTGGCTTCCAATGCGCTCATCTTCATCGGTTACCAAGATGGCGGTACAGAATAAAAACACTAAATTGTGAAACAGAAAATTGGGGCAGTGCCCGTATAACAATGTTGTAAGACATGTTTTGTCTCCAGCGGCACTTCCAACCGTCAGAAAACCGTGCTTAATTTAAACTCAAATACTTTCTTATCCATATGTCAGGATATGTCGATCCGCGTGTTACAAAAAAGGCAATTAGTACTTCCAATCTAATGATAGTTCGGTGATAAGTTTTTGAATGGCTGGCAAAAAAAATACTATGATCAATATCTTCATCCAAAATCTTGTTCCGTCATAGATAGTCTCAAGACTATCAGCCCATGTAGTACAGCACTTGCAAATTGTTTCGATTTCCGTAATCGAATTTCGCAAACAACTACTGACAAGTGTTCACAGTTTCTTTTCGACACACACAATAGATAGACCGTTATGCTACAAACTCTGCCCACACTCTGCCCACACTCTTGGCCCATCGTCAGCCGCCACGCGATCACCATTGGTGATATAATTGGAAAGCGTGTGTACTGATTTGACCCAAACACCCCCATTCGAAGCTTCGAACAGCGCCCGCGAAACGAATGAATGTGCTTACCGTCAGCGATGCCGACCACGACGTTTCGCCGCTCTCCGACGACGCAGTGCACGAATACAGTCCGCTGTCCTGTAGCTGCAAATCTGTTTGGGGTGGCCGCGAACGTGGAGAAAAAATGCAGTCATGAAAAAAAAACAACAGTTGGACTGAATCATTGCGCGCGCGCGCGATGCGACGACAATACGAATGCCAACACCACAATTGCAAACTGGCGAGCGAGGGTGGAAAAAAACGGACAATACACCCTGCGTCAGAATAAGTGTTACATCGTAGAATGGCTGTATTATCTAATGTTTTTATCTTGGTAATTATAAATTTATACCAAAAGATAAGGACTGTCTATGGTTGAAGACTATATTAACCGTTTTCGATTTGGACGCCCTTGGCCTTGATTATTCAACTTTTAGACTGTTAACAATGGAGTAGCACGTTGCACGTCATTGTTGCATATTTGAATAAACTTTTCTTTTCGGAAGTCAAACCTGCGACAAAAAATTAAATCGATTGATTTTGTATAAGAAAAGGTCATACTACAATCTGATCTTGTGAACGGGAACCATATCTACAAAGCCTGCCTCGTAACCAACGAGCCGCAAATATGGCTGGAAATCACTCACTTTTGGAGATTTTGGAGCTTTTAGGTTTAAATTACAAATCAACAAGTTCAAAACTGTATATTATACAGCCATTCAACGATGAAACACTTATTCTGACGCAGGGTGTACACACAAAATACGTCGTCAAGCACACGTACTGTCAATTTTCAGCGATCCAATTGGCGCGACCGTAACGCGTTGCGGCACAACGGCAAGCGGCTGACCGTCCTTGTACCACTTGACATGCGGCACAGGGGTGCCCGTAGCCCGGCACGGCAGCACGGCGGCGCCACCCTGTGGCAGCGTCTGGTTGGTCGGCCCGATCTGGATGATGGGCGGCGGAACGTCCGCCACCGAGGTGACCTGCAGGCGAGGTGGGGCAGAGGGGAATGGTAGAGAGGAATTGCGGCGATTTGTCAATTAGATTTGGGGTGGGTTGGATGGGTGTGTAGGGTCGTAGACAGGTGAGTTCATAACTTCAACGTTAAATCAGTTCGAGGCATTCATATGAGTATTGGACCTGCATCGGCAATAATAAAAATTAATTTAAATCCGATCCGATTTGGTATTGATGAACGAGTTCTAGACTACTACTACCTGGCGTCATAATAGTTCGCACACCTGGAAATTTGCATTAATCGTGATCGTCTATCTATTCAGGGACACCAAAACAAATTTGTTTCCAATTGTTTCCATATTCGAGTTCGAGACGAATCGATGCCGAAAAGTCTCACCTCTGGCTAAGGACGCCCTCAAAAGACCGATTTTCAAATATATTGCTTATGTGATCAATTAACTCGACAATTTAATTTTGGTGTTAATTTCACCATGTTTAACACGTTTGTCTCCAGAGAGGTAAAAATGCATCGAGAGAGCCCGAATTTTGGTTGCGAAGTTCGAGGAACAAAAACCATAATATATCGGCAAAAACCATTCAATTTTATGTTCATAATATTTTCAAATTAACTAACAACAAACGCTATTTTTCAGAACGTAGTTATATGCAATTGAAACTTCGAAAAATTGCGATCGGTCTTGACGTCCTGTCTGAATGGGATGGGGAGTTCTCTTGAACTAAACGCGTAGTTCGAACCTGACACTAAACGATTACATTAATTTCAGGATCATGATAAATTGTCTTGATTGAATAAAGTTGATATAAAGTTGACCCCAAAAAGTCTTGTAAGAATGCACTGTCCAAGTTACTTACCAACAGGGCCAAGGAATATTGAAATATTCTCGTGAAAGTAGACAAATGAGTGAACAAAACGATATATAGGGACTCAAATCGGACAACGAAAATTATATCAACATAAGCATTGGAAATATGGCATAAATAATGTTAAACGGTTTGCTCAATTCAATATTATACTATTCATAATTCGCTGTCTTTGTTCAGAAAATCAAACAATTGTGGTATGATCGTTAATCACACAAACCGCATCCACTCACCTGCAAAAACGCCCGAATCGTCGCCGATCCGGCCACGCTCAGGGCGCTGCACACAAAGTACCCGGCGTCCTCGCGCTGCACGCCCTGGATCTGCAGCTGGCCGTGCGCGCTCACGTGCAGATGGCCGTACGCGTTGTCCGGAAACATCAGCTGCTGTGAGCCCTCCTTCGTCCAGAACACCGAGGGCGGCGGATTTCCGGCCGCCACGCAGTCGAAGGTGGCGATGCCGTTCAGGCCGACCTTTCGGTCGAGCGGCTGAGCGGTGAACTTGGGCGGAGCTGCGTCGATGAGAAAATGTGTGTGTGTGCGCGTCCGTGAGATAGAGATATCGCATATGCGTCGTATTGATGAAGCAATTCAATTACGCGGCGAACACGATGCGGAGCGCCGGATTACTCTTCGCCAGTGTGAATGTGTGGGGATGTGGATGCTTAAAAATAATCGCAATTCATTGCGACGACGCGTAATATGACGATGCCATCCAGAGAGTTTCATTGATGCTCACGCAAGCGAACATCCCATATCCGAATACCCAGCCAGCCAGCGCAAAGAGTGCGCGAACCCATGCCGTTACTTATGCGCGCGCCGGCTGCGCGTGAGCGCATATCACATCCATAACTTGCTCGGATGTTGGGTGTACTACATGGTTCACTAAGTCCCTGGAAATATCGGTGTTCTGGTGCCACCACTCTCGAATCTAGAACATTTTCGAATTAAATTGGGAATGTTAAATGTTCATGACATTTAATTTAGTACATAGTTTACAAGTTATGCTGTTTATTGTAACAGGCGGGTCAACATATTCGAACTGATGGAGAAGAGAGAATTTCGTTTCTTGGTGTAGCACTGTTTTTTATGGGACAGTCATTTGGGCACCGAAGAAAATGCGCGCAGTGGACGCCTAAATGTGTCAATTACCGACGAAAACTTCAAGAAGTCCCCCAAATAATTTCGGAAATCGAAAATTTAGGAAGCTTGAGATTCCTGAAACTCTAAAGAGATAGAAATGTGCGAACATACCTTAGGCAAGCGAGAGCTCTTTGCGGAAGGATACCGTGAAAACTCATAAACTCACAATCGACCAGATCGACAAAATAGCCATAATTTTCTTTTTTATCAGTATTTGTCCCTCAAAGACTATTAATAATATCCGAATTCGAAATTGTGTCTGCTGGGAGAACATTAGGTAGTGTACAAAAATGTGATTCTGCCAGAGTTATCGCGGGATTTTGAAGGAGACTATGTATAGAGAAACAAAACAATTTTTCATCAAAAGGTTCATGTTTTTATCACTTTTTCCGGGACTTTATGAACCATGTAGTATGTGTGCGGGTGAGGGCTCGCGCGCGCGTGAGCACAACGCGATCGGCTTATTCGGGTTCAATGAATATCTGCGCGCACAAATTACGCGCAGTACATTGAGTCGATTTGATTATCTGGCGAAACGACAATTGTGCGAGACGCCTCGGCGACGTGCGGCAATGCGCCGGCGATGAGGGTCGGGAGTAATATCAACACACACACATATTGCCCGACAGCTCAGTCACGTACGCCGCTAACACAATGTGCTCGGCGAGCAGCGCCGCATGCATCCGAGTGGAAATGGGCGAGAGTGGTAACTGGTAACTGTGTACTGTGTTTACTGTGGGTGAGGTGAGGTATATGCCGTCGTAGCCGCATTGTCATATTTTGCGATATAATATAATATGCACGCAACGTGGCCAACGACGCCCGAACGACCGAATCGACGTCAATTCCCGGCAACGATTCAATTATCGATAGAATGAGCCAGTGGCGTGGCCAGGCGGTGACTGGGTGGTGTTATAGAATCTTAAATCATCATCTTATATTACGAATATAACATTCTGACCGAAATACGACTCTTCCGACAATCAGAAGTATTCTGTTCTTGAAAGATTCAAAGACGTATCACGATCCAAAGACGTAACACGGATATATTGAACAGAATGTAATAATAATCAATCCGTACAAACTATTGATGACACTTGACTAGACTGTTATACATGGACAAGAAAAAATCTTTCGCGATCAAAATGCTTGCAATGCATTTAATAAATTGGAAACGAATTTACTTATGTTAATAGTCAAAACGGAAAACACTCACAATTTCAAATAAAAGTCATTTTAATACCGTAATGGACTTAAATGTAAATGAAGCAATTGCGACCCGAAAAGCCGAGAATTTCGTCGATATTGAAATCGGTCGATTCTAGAAACAACAAATTGAACTAAAGCAATTTAATGCCCACTTGGGCAGCTTATTGGATTCATTGCACAACGAAGCCTACATTTTTTAAAATAATAATATCGCATTTACACCAACGTTATTTTCACTCTTTTGAAACGAAAAAAATTGAATATTTTCCTACAGCTTTTTTCAATGGTTTTTTCGATTGTGCTTTAGCTGTTAGAAGTCTCAACGTTCTGCTATCATTCTTTTTCACATAGTTAGTTGAGTCTGCCTACAGTCACAGTTTATGACCACATTATGGACATTTTGGTCATATTTGTTCACAGTCGGCGCTATGTCTCCACTATGTGAAAAAGGATGATAGAAACACGTTGGGACTTCCTACAGTTACAAGCACAATACATTTTTTTCTAACGTTAAGATGTAGCACAGCAATATTCCATTTTACGTTATTTCTCCGACATGAAAGAGTGTGTCGTTGGTATTTAGCGGTATAAAAATCACCTCGAAAAACATGCTGAAAATTCAACTATTCTTTCCAGATTCCGTGCATTAAATAACATTTGTTCATCTTCTGGGTGGTGTTAAACACCCGAAAACTCCCCCGTGTACACGTCCCTGGAAAGGGCACCTCAATTGCCACCCGCTGGCTTCTGACTGGAATTGTGTGCTGTGTGGCCTAAGCCAAATCATAATTCTACCGCCGCATATTCACTCACAGTTAACGCCCAGCTGCGCCTTGGCGCTGATCTGGCCGATGCTGTTGTGCGCCTCACAGATGTAGATGCCCTCGTCGCTCGGCACGACGCTCTTGATGATCAGACTCTTGTCGTCTTCCATGATGTCGGCCCTGTGTCGGTGCGGGGTGCGGATGGGGGATATAATCGAGATTTGACATTTTAAACCACTGGCTGACATTGCAATTATGCTGCTGCTGCAGCTGCGTAGACAAATCGAATGGTATTTGCGTTATAGTATTACCTGCCGACCGGCATGTGCCCGTCATCCTTGCGCCACAGGATCTGCGGCTGCGGATCACCGCCCACCGAGCAGTGGAACTTGACCGTGCTGCCGGCCAGCACCGTGACGTCGGTCGGCTCCTTGTTGAAGAACGGTTTCACTGTGCATTTGGGATGGGAGAGAGACGTCGACGACGATGACAGATACAATAATCGTTAGTCAAGCGAGGACTTTGTGTGTGCGAAAATGTGCGTCTGCAAACGATTGCGCCCGTAGATGATATCCCAGATATTTATCGAGTTATAGACGTCATCATGCCGTCCATTAGCTCGCAATGAACGGCACACACACGTCGGCAGACCGCCAGCAGACAGGCAGACAGACCAGAGCAGCCAATGTCTGCACACCAATCGCCATCCAATTTGTTTGGTTGGACGGCGCAGACGGGCGGCGATCGGCATTCGGACGCATTAAAGCTATGTCATCTGAATGACGTGCCTAGCCGAGTCAAAAGCTAGAGCGCACACATCGTCTGGAATGCTAGTCTAGCTCATTATTATGAAACATGTGTATTTTTTATGATTGGAATATTACATATCATATATAGGTATACCAACGTAAACGTATAATATGAAGTAGAAATTAGCGTAAGAAATAACATTTACTACATGTATAAAATTGCATTTTCTACATACTGTAGAAATTGAATTTTCTATGCAATTGAATGTGATTAATATGAGCAATTTTCTACAATAATATCTCTGGAGAAGGACACTGGCACAAGATTAGTATTGTTGCAGTTTAGTTCAGAAATAATTCCTCTATTACCTACGATTCAGTAAAGTTTGAGTAAAGTCTCAATCTCCTCTAATGGTGGATACTTTGATGAAGACTCTGAAAACAAAAAACGACAACGATTTTCGTACATGTTTGTGAATGATGAGGATTTGTGTCCAATTATATCACATTTAATTTGAGTATTGTTCTATGTCAATTCATGATAGATATGATCTCTTCACCAAACATGTAACAAGGTCATATATTACCAGGGGAAAGGTTTTATTTCATTCTCGCCATACAACGGTTTCGGCAACGGTTCCTAATAACTTTTCACAGGTTCAAATTATTATATATCAATAAACGTATACTCAAATGAAAGGTAATCACATTGTACATTGTACACGAATCTTCATCATTCGAAAAAAAGACGAACGTTTTTTTTAGTCGAAAGAAAAGGCAACACCATTAGATGCTTATACGACTTTTCACATACATTTGTTTCGTAGAAAATTTAATTGTGAATTCTTAACAAAATTGCATCATAACAATACTTTTGAAATTTCATAAACCGTGTGTTTAAAATGATTGAGCTAGGGCAGTACTAATTGTGAGTGATGCGATGAGGTTCGCACGCACAGGCAAACTATAAATACATTATGCAAATGAGTATGTGTGCGGGTGCTTGGGCAGATGGATGGGCAGTGGCAGAGCGTAAAAGCGCCAGTGCACCAACGATGCAGCGCAATGTGCTCCCCACCCGAGTTGACATGGCTTATAGCGTGTAATTCGATTTGCGCCCTTGCGACCACGATCCATCGTCGCGCTGTCACATCGAGGCTAACAAAATGCACACACACCGCACTAACGTCACAAACTAGTCTGTCACGGCGGTGCATGTGCAATGTGCATCATCACGATGCTGCTGCTAAACACAGAGCAGCACCAGCACCGCATTCCATCACATTCCAGCCCCCAACAGGGCTGTCTTAGGGCATGGTCAATTGGGCATTAGCCAGTGGCCTCGAGAGCGAACGTTTATGTATTATTTTCCACAGCAGGTATGTTGATAAATAACAGTTGAAGTTAATTTAAGATCACGCTCGTGTACAAAAAAACTACTATTGCCAGATGTTTATGATGATTTTTATCCCAAATTTTGTCTCCGCGTAACTCGGAGTAATGCTTTCAATGAGACTTCACTCGCAAAACATCGCGAACTACCAGCAGTTTATAATTATTTTGTTTATTGCGAATAAATTTGTTTTTTTCTCATGGTACTTTCGTCATTTGGTATTATGAATACACGAAGAAATGCATGATGATGATTACATTACGCCAGCCGACAGCAAAAAAATACTCGCTTTAATGGCGTTCACGTTCACCACCGAATAACTCGTAAATTGGGATCAAAAGACATAACGTTTCTCAATTTTCAAATGCTTGTATATTCGGCAACAGGGCGCATTGGTAGAAGTCCTTTTAGACGGGAAACTTTATTTTGCTCCTAGAATCACCAACTAGCCCCTTACTGTGATCCGTATATGAGTTTTTAAATATTTTAAGGGACCCAGTTTTGGAGCCAGGGCCCCAGAAAACTATAAGACGGCTCTGGCACTCAACAAGCCAACGTCACTATGCACTATCCGCAGCGCAAATCCGCGCGCGCTGCGCCACGCGACGCGAAACAATTACCTTGCACAGTCAATTTGGCGTTGACACTCTCGCGCGTGCCCACCATATTCTGCACGATGCACTGGTAGTTGCCCTCGTCCAGCGGCCGAACGTCGCTGATTAGCAGATTCCCGCCGTCCACGATGCGCATGCGAGCGCCGCCCGCCAGTCCGCCGCCTGCCAACGAGCCCGATGAACCCGATTGAGAGGACGACGATGCCAATGCTGCCGATGTGGATGCCGATGCGGAACCGCCCGATGGCCCAGCAGCGGCGGCTGTCGACTGTGACTGTGATGATGATGCGCCGCCAATGTGCCGGTGATCGTTCAGCTCCAGCTGGATGTTGTCCTGAGTGAGTGAGTGAGCGAGCGAGTATTGACAAAGTAATTAGTCGCTAGTTGGTCAGCAGCAGCTCGGTCGGGGAGATTACCACGTACCTTTTTCCAAATTAATACCGGCTCCGGATTGCCCTTGGGCGGACCGCATTCCAGCAGAGCCGTTTCGCCAGCCGCCACACGCGTGTTCTTCGGTTCCATGCGAAAATCCTCGCGCAGAACTGTAAATACACACGAATGGGTGGAACGGAGAATATTTAATCATGGATGAGTTATGGCGGCTAAGCTGCGCTGACTTTGGCGTCAGCTCGACGCTCGCGCTGTTTGTGCGGGATTGCGCAGCAGCAGACGAGAGCGCCGCAGTTTGTGAGTTTTTATGTAAATACTTCGGATACTTGTGCGCAAAAGTTACTTTGCAAACAAACTTCGCCTCGCCTCTCTCTGGCTTGACCCAATACGTTCGGGCGGCGTCCTGGAGAGCTCCGGGAGCTCGCTGACCAATGATGTATTGTGT
>JANTBZ010004116.1:0-11106 GCA_024741255.1 Exechia fusca
ACTACGTTGGCCACACATATAAAAATGTGCAGAGTTTTTAAAGATAGATAGATCACCCTGATACAAAAAGATTCAGATCATTTGGAGCAACCAGTTCTCCGAAGTCCAGCATTGTTCTTTGTAACTTAATAATGAAAAATACTTTATGTATACTATTATGACGTAAGGTAGTACATTAATTTCAGAAAAAAACATGTTTCCAACAATATCCAATAATTGCACGACTAAGACAATACATTTTTAACTGGAAAATGGTCTCGAGTCATTCGGGCAAACTGAAAGAAACGTCGCAGATATACTTTACGCGATTTTCATGAAATGCGTCCATGAGAGATAGCGTACGACGATCAGATCTTAAATATGATCACATTCCTCACTGACATTTCTCCTGGTTGACCCGATTACGTATTGAAAATGTAAGAAGTTAAATCAACAACATGTCATTATACACTCCCGCACCGCTACTCACCCGCACACGATTCGTCCTCCCGCTGGCATGACCGATTGAACTGCAGCCGCGCCAGCCGCACGTTGCCCGCTCCCGCGTCGTCGCAGCCGCTCAAATACCGTCGCAGCCCCGCCATCGTACCGGCCACAGAGCTGCGCTGCTCGGCGCTGAGCGACAGTTGCTGCAGCAGCCGCTTAGCCGGTTCGCCCAGCGCACGGAGCAGCTGGGCGTGCTGCCGGGCGGCCGTCTGATCGGCCAGGCCGGTCGCGATGCCGAAGTTGTGCCAGTCCAGCTCGAAGCGCTCGAAGTCGGCATCGATGTCGTCGGCGGCGACTTTCAGCGGCGCCGGCAGCGGAATGGCGATTTCGATGCGTTGCTGTCGTTCGATTTGGCTGGCTGAAGCTTGCGCCGATGGCACAGCCGCCTTGTCGGCCATTTGATTGCTGGCTGGTTGCGTTTGCGTGTGCTCGGAGCGATTGTGAGTGGAGGAATGAATTCAAACTTGCTGCTGTTCTTCGTCAGACTAATTAATATGGTTGTGTGTCGGAGTAAATATGTGCAGTGTGCAGTTTGAGTGAATCTTTTAGATATCGGACCGGACGTGTATGATGTCATCAGTAATATCTTATGACAATAGAAAGACAGTCACAGATAGTGGAAATGCACATTCGAGTGTTTTTGTGATATAGAAAACAAACTAACGGTAATAATAATAATTTGGTGGTAACCTACAACCTACAACCCATTGCAGACCTTGGCCACCCTTATTCTATACTCTCCTCGTATTTAAAGTAGTTTTAAAGATGCCATTGCATGTGATGAGTCCCGGAAAAAACGGTGTTCTGGTGCAAACATTCTGAAATCGATAACAGTCTAGGAATGTTAAATGTTCATGACATTTCATCAAGTAGTTTAAAAGTTATGCCGTTTATTGTAATCAGCTACACGAGAATGCAATAATGGTCCTCGCCCGTTGCCTCCAGAGCGATAGCACATTCGTCCACCAGTTGATTTCCATCGGCTGCAGCGGTTGCGACAGCTTGCTCGATATCGACCATTTTCGATGATTTTGAAGGTGCCATCCGAACTCTCGATCAGTTTCGGCTCTTCAGTTTCACCGCACTCCAAGCATTTGGAGCGCAACTTCAAGTTCGGATTCAGCAGACGGACTCTTGGGCAGAATCGGCGTTGGATTCGATGATTGTTGCTCAACTGGCGGCGCAACTATTCCAACTGCCTCAGCCACTTCGGCAGACGAATTCTTGGGCAGAATCGGTGTTGGATTCGATGATTGTTGCTCAACTGGTGGCGCAACTATTCCAACTGCCGGCTGCTGCTTTGCGACATTCTTGGCCTGCATGTTCGCGTCTTGTTCCGCATCTGCTGCAGCAGCTGCGATAGCTAGCTGAAAATCGGCAATCATGTTCACCCTTGCTTGCTGCTGAAGCCCTCGATTCTCGGCGAAAAGACCGCGAATCATTCGATTACGCAGCAGATCGTTCTCGGATGCGAGTTTACGGTGCATCTCGAACAGTCGATCGACGCGCTCCTCTGTAGCTTTGTCCAACTTTTCTATCGACAGCTTCTCGAGTTGACGCTTGCTCAGACATTGCTCGAGCACTACGTTGCGGCGAATATCTATCTTGGACTGCAGGAGCCGTTGCTTCACCTCTGTTTTTTGCGCCGGTTTCTGCGACATAGCCAAACGATTTCCTTGATATAGTCTGGTCCGGTTGATGTGGCGGTGTGTTCGGAGCGATTGTGAGTGGAGGAATGAATGCAATATAGTGCTGCTGTTCTTCGACAGACTTATCAATATGGTTGTGTAAATATATGTTTGAGTGAATCTTTTAGATATCGGACCGGATGTGTTTGATGTCATCAGTCGTAATATCATATGACAATAGAAATACAGTCACAGATAGTGGAAATGCACATTCAAGTGTTTTTGTGATATAGAAAAATAAACTAACGGTAATAATAATAATTTGGTGGCAACCTTCAACCCATTACAGGTTACAGGGCCTCCCTTCTATACTCTCCTCGTAGTTGAAGTAGAGTATCAGGGTTTCATAATCGGTTTCGGTTTTTAAGATGACATGTGATGAGTCCCGGGAAATACGGTGTTCTGGTGAAAACACTCACAAATCAATCAATAACAGTTTAGGAATTTAAAATGTTCATGACATTTCATCAAGTAGTTTATAAGTTATGCCGTTTATTGTAACACACGGTTCAACATAAATGAATAGGTGGAGAAGAGGGAATTTCTTTTGTTATGTATTATGTAGCACACTGTTTTCTGTTGGGAAGAAGTGCGGCTGGAGCCAATACATGTTTTATTACGAGTGATCCAGGTTCTTGTCCAGTGGAAAAAAATCGCAATTTGTTCCCAGAACTCCGTTGCGGTCGTTCAAATGTGTCAATTACTGACGAAATCATCAATAATTTCGAAAACCGAAAAGTTAGGAAGCTTGAGATTCCTGATACCGCACAAATATGAAAAAAATGTTCGGACAAAACGCAAAAACATAGAATAGAACAAATCGACAAAATAGTCATCATCATTGAATTGGGATATGTATTTTGGTCTCATCTACGGTTTTATGCGTATTTCGCCCTCAGTGACTAAAACAAATTTCCAAGTTCAAAATGGTGTCTCCAGGAAAACAATAAGGCAGTATTACGAAAAAAATCAATTTGGCCAAGATGATCGTGTTATTTCAAGATCGCTGAATTTTGGCTAACGGTCTTTTTATAATTTTCCCCGGGACTTCATGATCCATGTAGTACTGCACATAAATAGTACCTGACGTCATAATATTACGCACACCTTGAACATTGCATTAATCGTGTTCACCCGTTCACCCATCTATTCAGGGACATCCATACACATTGTAATGATGCAGTTATGTAGAATGAACCTCATTCTATTGTATTCGAGAAATATCGCTACCGAAAAGTCTCTCCTTGGCTATCAAATATATGAAAAAAATGTCGAGCTAATTGAACACAGAAGATTTTTTATGGACTGGATTTGTGCATAATTTCATTCCCATCAATTTGTAAATTCGAACCTTGTTGTAGTTCACTCCAGTAGAAAGTCTCCTAACCAAACACGGAATTAAGATGTTTTGTTTGGAGAGTGAAATCAAACATTTCCCATACAAAATATGTGTATTTCGTCTTTGGTTAGGAGACCATAACTCTCCACTGGAGTGAACTAGAACGCTTCAGGTTGATCCTTTTCTGGATGATCCTTTTCTCGAAAACATGTATCGACCAATATAGAACAATTCATCTATTCATCCAAATCAAAACCCTTCCTACATATCAAGCAACAATAATAACAGGTTTACACCCACGTTTTTTTCTTCGTTTTATTTATTGATTTCATGACTTGTGCGTTGTGCGTAACGGATTACATGAACAATAAATAGAAGAACAAAATAGTAACTTCAATCAGTTACATAAGGCTGCAATGGTCCTCGCCCGTTGACTCCAGAGCGATTGCGCATTCGTCAACTAGTTGATTTCCATCCGCTGCAGCGGTTGCGACAGCTTGATCGATATCGGCCATTTCGCTAATTTCAATCAGCTACATCATGCTGCAATTGTCCTCGCCCGTCGCCTCCAGAGCGACTGCACATTCGTCCACCAGTTGATTTCCATCAGCTGCAGCGGTTGGGACAGCTTGCTCGATATCGGCCATTTCGATCATTTCGAAGGTGCCATCCGAACTCTCGATCACTTCCGGCTCTTCAGTTTCACCGCGCTCCAATGGCTCAGCCACTTCGGCAGAAGGATTCTCGGGCAGAATCGGCGTCGGATTCGATGATTGTTGCACCACTTGTGGCGCCGCAACTATTCCAACTGACTCAGCTACTTCGGCAGACGGATTCTCGGGCAGAATCGGCGTTGGATTCGATGATCGCTGCACAACTGGTGGCGCCGCAACTATCCCAACTGCCTGCGCTACTTCGGCAAACGGATTGGTGGGCAGAATCGGCATTGGATTCGATGATTGTTGCACAACTGGTGGCGCAACTGTTCCAACTGCCGGCTGCTGCTTTGCGACTGTTTTGGCCTGCTTCTTGTTCGCGTCTTGGTTAGCATCTGCTGTAGCGACTGCAACAGCTCGCTGGAAATCGGCAATCATGTTCGCCGTTGCAGACGCTTGCTGCTGTTGCCCTCGATGCTCGGCGACAAGACCGCGAATCATTCGATTGCGCAGCAGATCGTTCTCGGATTGCAGTTTACGGTGCATCTCGAACAGTCGATCGACGCGCTCCTCGGTCGCTGTGTCCAACTTCGACTGCTTCTTGCGTTGACGCTTGCTCAGGCACTGCTTGAGCACCTCGTTGCGGCGCATATCTTTCCTGGACTGCTGGAACCGGCGCTCCATCTCTGCTTTTTCTTCGTCTGTTAGCGCCGGTTTCTGCGCCTTAGCCGAACGTTTTCCTCGTTTGGCTGGTCCGGTGGAGGTGGCGGCGGCCGTCGCAGCAACCGCTTGCTCATAAGATGGTGGCCATTCCGGCAACACTGGCGCACCGGCGCTCTGGCTGGCAGGCAGCCGAGGCTTGACATGGGAGAACTCCCAGTCCTCGACCTCCTCCGCTTGCTCTGGTGGCTGCTGCTGCGACCGTTCATTGCGCGTCAGTTTGGATATAGCTTGATCGAGAGTGATGTACATGTTGCGGGCCAATTGGCGAGCGAGCGCCTTGTTGCGCACCGTCAACAGCAAACGTTCGAGCAGGTGTTGATCCACCGTTGTCCCAAAGGCGCTGGTTTGCGCTAGAGAGCGCAGTCGACGGACGTATTCTGGCGATTTTGGAGAGAGGGGAATAACGATTAGGATCAAAGTGGAAATCAGTATGACATTTTATACGGTAATGTATCTTTAATCGACCCAACAATTAGTCCAAGTCGACATTTCGTGTCGATATTGGTCCTCGACCGTTTTTATGAATTAAAAAAGAACATAAGAAATATCTACCATCGGTTGTCAAGCTAGCGTTTCTTGTTTGTGCCTCTTTGTCTCTTCTCTGCAAATAACTGCCAAAAAAGACTAACAAATATGCACAATTATCGATTTAAAAAAGTCCTGTAATGGAGCCCTTTCGATACAAGGACTCACATATGTCCAAAGCGAGTAGCCAGTACAGTACAGTAAAACCAATTATAGGCTGGAAAATTCGTATCGTTTAGTTAGTTAGTAAAACACAAATTTTTGATTAAATTATTTTTGATTAATCAACATAGTTTCATTGAAGGACGAAACACAGAAAATGACGATCTTACAACTTGTCTATGTCCTTAGTATAGTACTTTTACTTTTTTGCCTTAAAGATATGTATTTTTTCTGCGATAACATTTTCATCGGTGCTAAAGCTCTACCCAGCGATCATTATTTAGAAATCTGAATACATAAAATATTCACTAAGGCTCAAATCCGGATAATACCGTATTGGCAATAGCCATTTCGTTGAATTTGGGCATAACAACTTTTTATTCATATTGGTTGATTTTGTGTTCGCGCGGCAGAGATTTTACTAAGAGCTTTCGCATGACCAATATTTCAGAAATGTTCAAACATTTGTTTTAATATCTCTAGGGTATCAAAAATATCAACCAACTGTTATTTTCTATCTTCCGCCTTTTGTTATTTCTTCGTCGGTAATTGCGACTAGAGTGCGCATCATCCTTGGTGTCCAAATGGCCAGTACGGAATAAAAAAAAACGATTTTTTGTTTGTTAATGTTTTGGCTTTTGCCGCAATTTGTTCCATTAGAACACAGGGCTTTAGCAAAGACCAGAAATACGCCGATACCAATTTCTCTTTCGATAACAAAAGTTGCTTCAATCAAATTAATATATCGAACGAACCGAAAGTCCTATCGATGTCAACTTTCGTATATCGTTCTTCAATGGAATAGTGTTGATTATTATTGACAAATAAAAAGAAATATGTTTCCTACTATCAAACGATACGAATTTTCCAGCCCGCCGGTTATCATTCTGTGAAACTCACACTAGAGTCCATCATCTCCAGCGATGAAAACCATCCATCGACTTTCTAAAATTGAATATGAGCGAACGAATCGTTATATTGACCACTTTGTCTGAATGTGATCGAAAAATGCGCATGGAAAATGTGGCTGGAAAATAGTGTTTTTTTATTTGGAGCACATTTTTGCGGTTTATGATGAAATTGTGGTTAAAATCAACTGATTCGTCGGTTTGAAGACTTGTTTTGTCCAATGTATCCTGCTGATCCCATCACAAATACACCTTTATCGACCTTCCACTTTGGCCATCAATATTTTTGGTTGGTGATATTTGTAATTTGTCACGTTCGGGGTACCCGAAATATGTTTGTATCTGCCAATTGAAATCCGTTGCAAAATGCATGATTTCGCACCCAGTTTTCCACTTCTCGCAAATGATCGTTTTTCGGCACAAACATAGACATTTTCAACAGCGCAGTGTGCTTGAAACTAACATATAATCGTTTGGAAAATAGTTGTATGATAAAGATGATAACATGGCAACCTAAAGCCTAATCAAACGAACTCAGCAACGACTGGTTAACCAAATCCCAAGTCTGAACTATCGCTACTGGTGCATGATCATTTTTGTTTTCCATCCCCCAACGACCAGCCCTCCTCCCCGCCCTCGCCGCTCGCATCGCCCACTCGCACTATCGCCCCCTCGACGCCCACACTGTCACCGTCGAACGCCAGCTGCTAGACCAGCTGGCCACCGAAGCCGCCCAGCTGAAGATCGACAGCGACGCCCAACTGCATCTCACCGAAACCTACTTCGAGTGGGCGCAGCAGCGCTATCCGTTCGCCGGCGACGAGCTCACCACGGCTTTTGCGCAGCCAGCGCAAGGCAGCGGCAAGTCGTCGGCCAACGCATCCGCTTCGGCAGACGAGGATCCAGCGACGACCGTTCAGCAGCCATCAGGTAAGCGTTTCCTGAACCGGTTCTAGTTTTGTACATGGACCCAAGTCACTGCAGGCTGAAGTGATCGCGCCTGAAATGAAGGAATATGCTACATGGAATATGGATAGTTTGTATGGCGAATAAAATACAATGAGCCATTTCCAGACGGTTGTAT
Source organism: Exechia fusca (assembly GCA_024741255.1). Taxonomy (NCBI): domain Eukaryota; kingdom Metazoa; phylum Arthropoda; class Insecta; order Diptera; family Mycetophilidae; genus Exechia; species Exechia fusca. The sequence continues at coordinate 7,572 of JANTBZ010004116.1, forward strand.
TGTTCCTGAGAACACAAATACAGTGTTCTAGAAGACTAACCCAAACCACAGGGGATACGTTCCAAGCTGAACAAATAAACAACAAAAAATGTTATGGGTGTAATTAAATTCATCAAAAGTTGTATTGCCCTTTTTCAATTGAATTCATTACGATCAATGGTCGATATTTTAAAAGCGTTATTGTTGTGTTATTCGTTATTATTTCGTCATGGCCAAAAACGAGCGTTTTAAGGCCCTTAAATATCAGCCTCTATTTAACTTTGAATACCCGACTCTATTTAAGACCTATAAGGGTCTAAACACCAAGACTTTGAGATTTTCTCCAGGACAGCCCAGGATAGGAATGATCCTGAAATTGAACAAATATTTTAGTTCCATCTTCCATCCTTTGTGAACACAACATTTTTATTTGGCTCGATTGGGCTCTTCGTCTTTCTGAGGATTTCGTTTTTTTTCTTCATCACCTTCTAACCCTTAAATCTCGCTCATTTTTAAACATTTCAAATTGTGTTTTTAGCACTTCATCATTTATATTAATTCCATCCCGTTTTTTCATGACACCAATGTTTGAGCCTCTCATTTTGGAAGAATATGAGAAAACGAAGAAGAACTCGAACGAAATATCAATTTAAAGAAAAATTCAAATGATTCAGGTCGATAGGTCTTCGGATTCAAGTGAATAATAATGGTATACTTTCGACCCATCTTGTGACAATACCTAGAATGCTTCCGACATCTATTTTTACGTTTTGCGGAGCCTTTAGTGTCGTTGTTACATAATGTACCGAATTATAGTTATAATACCGAATTATAGTTATAAGTCTGGAATTGGAACGCTCGAACGGAAGTCCGTTTCGATTTCCAACCAGTAAAACGATATGTCTTCGTCACGTATTAACCCTTTCATCTATATATTTTCACGCGATGAACTTGAATCCAGAATATGAAGAACACAATAATACACGATTTTCAAGAAAAACAGCCCGCTAGGACAACTGGTTTAGCCTCTATAGACACGTGAAGTTGGTAACACTTCATACCTCGACCTGTATATACATTCGACCATACCTGTATATACATTCGACAAACAACATAATTTTACGAATGACCTCTTGTCGTCAACGTATACGGATATGGTTAAATGCACAAAAATTAGGGTGGATTCCGATCATCCATCCATTAATAGCGAATCGAGCACATACAAGCTGAAAATGAAATATTGAGATCTGTGGAAAGTTAACCAATTTTGGCACAGCGGTTCAAGTGCCACCGGAAATGGTTTAAGGCAAAATTTCATTCGATTTATTTGCATATTTTCATTTTGTGAAAATATTTTGAGGAACTATTTTGTAACGAACTTATTTGCGATCTTTTCACCAACAGTTGAACATCTAGAAGTTTGAGGTGTCTAAAAGGTCTAAAATGAGTTAAAATAATCTAATAATAAAGACAAAAAAGGGTATAGTGAAAATAAAGTTTAATAACAAGTTTAGGTTTAGTTATTCCGCACTTCACACTCTAATATCATCGATTTATTCTCTTTTATTATTATCATGAATATCGATCGGCTTGAAGATAGTCGTGATGAGAAGTTGATTTATTTGTCTTCCGAAATCTTCGAAAGATCTAGAAATAGTCGTAAAACTATTTCGGATTTTTATACATACATGAAAATCAGAGATAAATCATGGACAAGTTGGGAAAATGCCGTGACCGTATATCACAGTCAGAACTTTTAATCGGGGATTTGTTTAAAGGTTTAGACGGTGTTCTGATAAACCATGTTTCAAGAGTCTGTGAATGTTTAGGCGTATTACTTACAGTTCCATGTTGATTTTTTATATAATTGTCTTTCATGTTTCGGTTAAGCGATAAACATTTTCTGGCGTGACTTAGGGCCATAGAACATTAATTTAATGAATGAATTTGTTTTGACTTGGACAATATGTATACTATGCGCCATTTTCCAAAACAATTGAAAGGGAGATTATGTCCACATTCGTTCTTAGGTTGCTAACACTAAGAACGAATGTCCACATAATTTTGTCCATCGACTGATTTAGGAGTTTGAGAATTGTGAATTTTGGAAATAACCGAAATTCAAAACCTTAAACGGTTCCGGTACACTTCACTTGGAAATCCCAATGTAAAAATGTATTTGTCCCAAAAACCTACCAACCCAGGTGCTCCGCCATCGGCCGCCCCCCAACTGGACGTGCGCAGCCGCTTCCTCAACACGCCGCCCGTCCGCATCAAGCACGCCGCTCCCGCCGTCCTCGGCCAGCATCTCCTGTTCGCCCTCGAATCGCTGAACAGCGGCTCCTCCGCCCCAACCGCTTCAACGGTTTTTCAACCAGCCGCACCTCTGCCTCCGTTCAGCAAGCCGGGCACTCCGCTTCGGCCGACGACGAGCAGCAACCACTCTGCCAGGCGCCCAGATACATCCATTATTGGCGGCGGCGAGTCCGGCCACACCGATGCCGCCGGCGCCATGCTGGCGCGCGTCCGAGATCGTTGCCAGCGGCGCGCCGACGCCCAGTGGCAACAAAGTGTCCACGCGGCCCAAGCTTCCACCGTTCCGACGGCGCCGCAGCTTCTGTGCTCGCCATTGGTCGCTGGTGGACGTGTCCGACCTCAGACGCAGGCGGCTTCGGCAGCGAAGTTGAAGCGTATCAATGAATCGACGACAGTGGCCAATTCGTCGGCGGCGGCGGCAGAGTTGGCGCCGCCACGGACCTTGGTGGAGGCCGAATCGTCGCCCGCCGCCTTCGTGCTGCATCGCCAGCTGTTGCGGGCGGACGCCGAGGCGGATGCGCGACTGATGCACACGTCGCCGTCGGGCAGGTTTATCTCGCCGTATTCCGCGGCAGCGACGGCTGGCGGAAAGGTGAGCGTTGGCGGCGGAGGCGGTGGCCGAGAAGTGGACGAACTACTGTTGCCAGCGGTGCCAACGGTTGCTGTAACGGTGCTGCGCGATTCCGCCAGTCCGCCGACGCCCACACAGGCGATGATGCAGGTGCGTAGAGAATGGATGATTTGGGATTTTCAACCGGATTTTATTTACCGGTGAACCAGTGATTTATAGAGATTTACAGTAACTAGTTTGACGAATGTACATAATTGAGAAATATCGATGTTTCTCGATATATCGCATGAATTGTTGCGAAATTTCGTTATATAAGCTCACCGTTATCGGGCATACCCAGGAGGTGTTCAAGGATGTTAAACACAATCAAGGCTGTTCGAAAAAATTATGTACTCTAAATTTGAATACAAAGATGAATAATATAGTTAATAGGATCCCAAAAATAATCACTTGATATACTACATGGGCTGAGAAGAAATAGGGAAAGACCAACATTGTTGATGAAATTTTGTCTTATTCCTCTACATAGTTTCATTTCAGCTCGATAGCCCTAAAACTGCGGTCCTAAAACATTTCGATCACCTTCAAAAAGTATTCGTCTCTAACCCTTGCACCACCATTTATAGATTTTTCTGCCTCATTCTTTCCCTGGAGCTACAATTGTAATTT
>JANTBZ010004227.1:0-14464 GCA_024741255.1 Exechia fusca
GGTTTCATCGAATTATATTTTGCTCTGGAATGACAAACGATACAGAACAATCATGAATTGGTTTATCACAGTTATGATAAAAAAAACCTCAAGATACGAACTCTTGGTTTTTTTAGGGTCTTCCTATTTATATTTGATATTTTTCAAATGGTCCATGTTTGCAGAAGTTGAAACTATTCAAAACTTTAAAAAACCGTGTGGTTCTTCCGAAGATATCGCAGCACGCGAATTTCACATGCATTCCCCTAGTATACCCGGTTTGCGATACGTGCTTCGTGCATGTGTGTACGCACGTCTGTCTGTCGGGTATTTATCTGAAGGTACCATTTGCTGGGTGGATTTTTTCCTCTATGCTCTCCAAAAAACCCACCCCACCATCCGGCGACTGATTCGATGATTTCCGTCAATGTCAAGTGTGTTACACATCTTCGTCGCTGCTTCGGTGCTGCGCGAGAACGGGGCGGCACTTTGTCAAACGTAATTATACCTGAATCGGAAAAAAGTCAGTCGCCGGGCCAAGTTTCTTTTTCGGAATGTTTCTATCGCAGTCGAGCATAGCGCACTCAACTTTTCCTTGTACCAGGACTACTACTGACGATGTTGCTGCTGCTGCTGATGATGATGATGATGATAGGGGACGTGTGCGCGCGCCATTGGCGAAAAACGTAGGTCAAATCGCCGTGTGTTGCGGCACAGGTGAAACGACGATTGGATTGATTGGGCGCATCGCCGCCACCGTTTTGCTTGGGGACTATTTATGGCGTGTGTGTGTGGTTGTGTGTGCACAATCAATTGACTGAATTGACGGAGCGTATTTATAATGCAGTCTTTTTTCTTCCGTCTCCTGTGGATTGGTTTTGCTAAAGTCAAGTTGGGTGGATTATATCTGATGCGTCGACGTCGTCGTCTGTACGACTTCATAACAGCATATACCTACTACATGGGCTGATAGTGTTGAGACAAACTTTGAAGGACCAACATTTATGATGAGAACTGTTTGTATTCTTCTTCATCGTTTACTTTTAGCCCGAAAAAACCATTATTTTAAATTTAATAAAATAGTCTATGTTGATTTTATATCCCTTTTTACGCAATCGATGATGAGTCCCGAAATACAGACATAATCCTACAATTGCAAATTGAATGCATTGTTTGTCGCTCGCTGTCCACTAAACTAACTCCCAATAGAACTACGGAGTATAGTAATGGATGCATATTTCATATATTGTCACAAATGTATTCAAATATGCAGCTTAATCACGTAGGTTCAGCCAAAACAAACTTCCGAAGATTCAACACGATTTCATCTTGTTCAAAACAAAACCTGTGTCGGCAGTCCATACGCCAAGAGCTTTCTCAGGCTCAAAATCAAATTCACGGGAGTTCAACATGTTTTAAATATGTATTTAAATTACCAGCAATATTGAGCTACCGAATGTTCATACTTAAGAAAATATTGAGATGATTTTGTTCATGTTTTCGTCGGTAACTTTCAAATGTTGGCGTCCAATGCGCTCTTCAGAACTATTACGATCTTTTTTATCGACAAGGGCAAAATCTGAATAATAATTTCTTAAGACATAATTTGGTTCCAGCGGCATTTCTATCTTCGTCTCCATATGTTGAGATATTTCGATCGGCCAGTTACAATAAAACCAATCACCCAAACTATTGAAAGTTTGAGTATAATATTTTTTATGGTTGGCTAAAATATTACTATGATCGATAATAAATTTTGTCTTCAACAAAAATAATGTTTCATCCTAGTTTGTCTCACTACTAATCAGTCCATGTATAGTATATGTTAAGTCTATTGATGTGCGATGTTCGTCTAGTATAGTATTATGTCAATGCGCTGGGTGTCGACAAATTTATCAGTACACTCGCACGACTGGCTTACATAACAGCCACCATCGTCATCGTAAACATTGGCAGCGTGTCAACGAACATGTCGCAAGGCGTGGGGTGAAAATGCGTTCGAGATTGCGCGTTCGCCTCGAAACTCGAAACACACACAGCATGAGGTGCTTCGTATTTGCTTCGATTTGACAGTGCACGTTGGCGTTTGTGTGTACATAATACCAGACAAATATATGCGCACGCACGCCTGCACCGATGCACATTTGCATGCGAAAGAGCCGAGTCGGGCCGTCGCCACAGTCGCAGCCGCATGTTTCATTATGCACATAAGAATGGGTCGATAGAGTAGGAAACAACAAAATTCAGAACACGATGCGACTTTTCCGATTGAAACGATTGGAACGTTGAGACGCTCTTATTCAGAAGTGTCACGAACTTATTCAAAAAGGACGAATTTAATGAAAACGTGGAAAATTGCTCTGACGTTTCTGTATACCTCTTTTAATTCAAATTCTTGGAACAGTGAGTAATATGATTATCCTACGATGATATGTTACAGCAGTTGTGGCGCAGGGTTTGATTTTCCAATCGGAGTTCAATATTACATATTATTATACTGTATCCATTTTGCAACACATTATATCAATCAAATGGCCGCCTGTATAAGAAACTGAAACATGTGTCTTTTTGCTGCATAGTGTCTGTCTTTTTGAGAATCTCAGGCGGACTGAATTCGCAAGATTATCGGAAGACTAGTTCGATATGAATCGTATTAAATAGCGGTGTTGAGATGGTGTTCCAAAAACTAGTGTATACTGAACAAAATTAAAATACAAAAAATAATTCTAGAAAATTGGCTGGAAAATAGGCTGGACAATTTGGAAGGTATTCGATAATCTCATGGCTTCAACAAAAATGGCGCACCCTGTATTTTTCCAATTGTCACGAAGGGACATTCTCCACCTCCAAATTGACCCATCCTGATGCCCGCCCGTCGAGCCTGCTCATGCATATGCAAAGAGCGAATCGATTCGTCTGCTGTTGTGGTCTCGCAGTAGCAGTCGATGCGGGCAACATAAAAATTGCATTTCACCAAACGACGCGCGATGTGAGAGACGTCTCGATGCGGAACAGCGCCGGACCGAGACTGCAACGTGAAGCTCGAACCTCTTGTGTAGTAAACTTTTTCAACGCACAAAGCTGACAAACTTTACGCTCGTTGGCTCGCTGGCGCGAAATGGTCGGCCATTTGTTGGAGTTGACCGCAAACCGCAAGCGAATTGCACATTTACAAATCGAAATTGTGCGGACAGACGTATAGAGTAGAGTAGTTGTGCGTGTGAGTGTGCAAAGCAATCGCATTTATCACGTGCAGATGGGTGTGTGTGTGTGTGTGAGTTCCAGCGAACAACAAGCATATGCTCTATACACGAAATATGCTATGCTATAGGTATGCTATGAATGCATATAATTGCGCTTACTGCATATCGCACACGTGCAGCGTGCAGATTCTGCTCACAAGTGCACACTTTACTCACACACATGCCAGACACACACACTCATGTACGTACACACATACACACGAACTTGGTTCAAGGACCATTGAGATTGAATGCGATGCGACGATGACGATGATGATGATGCTGCTGCTGCTTGCTGGCATCGAGAACGGTAAACTACAACTGGATCTAGAACAAACAACACTACAACGCTTTGCAATTAAGCATCTAGGCGTGCATTCAAACCATTGCCGGGGTTTGGACTCGAGTACTATGCGCTATTCACGGAATAATTTAAAAAGTATCTATTCTAAACAAAAGGCATGATATTTCGAATTATAAACTACAAAAAAATTGCCTAGGTCTTTATGGAAGAGAGATCTACGTGAGTTCAAAATTATATATTGTTTTATCCTTGTTTATCTCATGTGAATATTCTGGTTCTTATGTCGATTTTCATACAAATCGAGTTCAAGGCTCTCGGGACTGAACAAACTTAGCGAGGATTCCGGCTTAGGAAGGATTCGCTTTCAATGTAAATGGAAATGCACCTAGGACCATTTCCGTTAGATAAATCATTCAAACAACATCCGAATTCAAGAAATGTTTCCTTTATACCATGTTTTTAAGATCCGAAGTGATATACATGTTTCGGTTCGTGAAAACCTGATAACCTCATCGTTTAATCCATTGGCAAACAGAGAAAATCCATCAGAAAATGAATTAATAATCATCTAACGAATATATGAATATTCTAGTATTTTCCTGTTACCTAGTTCGTACAGTATGCGAGCTCGCGAGCTCCATCATATGTATGCAACCGCACGCACTCGCGCAATTGCTCACTCGTCGCATTCGCTGGAAATATCGATCGACGAGCAACGCGTCACATCATTATCATCGTCATCGTCGTCGTCATCCCTCTTTTGCACCCGCAACTAACCCCGTGCCTCGTCCTCGCATGCAAACGACGCACATTACTCACCCATTCATATTAATAGTAGTCAACTGCCGTCGTTGTTGCCGACGGCGACGGCGGCGCTCGTCGAGCACAAACATCACAATAACATTTCCATGCAATTTTGCCGACCGCACAGAGCGCGGCTGCGTCGGCGGCTCCAACTTTGCGCATAATAATCCACAGACCTGCAAAACCGAGCTCGTGCAAACATCAACACACACACACACAGCGAATAGAGAGACGCGCCCACTTTTGGGTCGGAGCGGCGGCGGAGTCGCGGTGCGCCCGTTGTGAGTGTGTGCCGTGCGGTAAAGGAGGGTTTGTGATAATAGTGGCGCAATACATCAAAATGTTTGCGTTTCGCGCATAAAATGGATCAAATTATGTAACTTGTTGTTCTTGTCCTTCGTGATGGATTTGAAATACACGGAATTATCAATAATCACGATTAGTATTTAAACTTGCTGGTGCTCAATTTTGAGATGTTTGATCAATATATTGGATTTCCCGAAAAACGTATTTCAGGACATTGCTGAATGCGTTATACCGAAGGCATCGATAAACTCTCGACGATGTTCGTTTAACATTACTTTTCTCTATCTACGCTTCTATCTATCTATCCATGAATAATATTTAAAATTTAACATCCTGCGACGTAATAAAGCACGATGGCGGCGGATATTCTTTCTAGGTATTTATAGGGCTGATACAGTAACAAATCATCGAACGCAGATTGATTTGATTAGATTGATTTGAATACGCTGATATCCATGATGTTTCATAAGTTTTTTATTTTTTTATTTTCATTTTTATTTTATTTTTTATTTTCATTGATTTACCAACAGTTGAGAGTTATCTTTGAGAACAATTTTTTCTCCGCACGATGATAAACAGGAAGGATGTTAAATGTTACCTAGGGTTACTCGAGAGCGATGTTCTAACCACATGTCATCTTTCAAACCCGAAACCGGTTGTGAAGCCCTGCTACTCTTCAAATACAAGTGGAGTATACAAGGGAGGTCAAAACCTACGGGTTGCAGTACCAAACATTTTTTTTCCAAAGAATATTTCCAGCTATGAAAAAAAAATGTTCATAAAAAATATTATTTAGAGTACTACCCCATTAAGGGTCAGTCATACAACTTCCATATTTTGGGGGCAGAATCAAATTGGTAATTAATAATAATTAAGGAAGTGGGTGAGGATCGGTCACACTCTTCGAGCGCAACGAGATCGCAGCCCAGGCCCTGGACTGGGACCCGCCAGACCAAAGAAAAATACGTGGACTACCGAAAGACACTTTGAAGCGGTCAGTTATTCGGGAAGCAGGCGCTGCCGACAACACCTGGCAGCAAGTGAAAGCGCTGGTCCCGTACCGCGTGAGGTTTAGGGCGTTCACCTCTGCACTGTGTGCCATCATGACATAAGTGGCAGAAGTAAGTAAGTAAGTAATAATTAATAATTACAAAAAATCGTTATCCCAAGTAATTATTAAGTAATTTTGTAATTAACTCAATTGCTTTTGCTCAAATCTTCAGTAAATATTCGTTGATGGGTGATTTAATATATTTCAGCTACCAACTTTTCGCAGTTAAAATTCGTCTAAAAGAGTGTTTACTATTCTCAAACATATTTAAACTACAAACCGAAATGTTTTTGTGTAAAATTCATTTATTATTGACCCATATCGGGATCGGTGTGGCACCCAACATAATCCTTAAACGGATCGGTGTTCGGTCAACAATCTACGTCGTGCATTCCGTTGGTTCGCACGTTCGTCTGGGTTGGAGTCTCATATGACGGGATACGGGAAAAGTCTGTGAATCCTATGGCAGCTTTCAATTGTTTTCTTTCAATAAGTTAAACGCGTCTTTCGTCTGCACTGCTCGTCGTCTACCACTGCTGGCTGTAATGCGGAAAAAATGATATAGGTATGGATTAGAAATGTGCTAGACAATAGTGCTACTTTTCGGAAGATTCGAAATTTCACAACTTTTGACCGTAGTTAACAATTATTAAAGTTAAAACATGTTCTACTAGGTATTTACATAACGCAATAAATTGGACACTTTGAATTTAAAACACGACATAAAAATAGAAAGAGTTGTCCGATTTTGATGCCCTTCAAACATGAGCTAATATTATCGATTTACGCATATGCTCAAAAGCACGATTTTGTGAAAGTGACATTTCCGTTTAATATTTTTAACATGGCTTAAATCAAATGTGAACAAATATAATTATCAGCTCAATCAGTAGGGAATAATAATGCTCAACACTGATACAGGTTTTTTAAATGTTATTTACTATACTACAGTTTAGGGGAACAAGGTCGCTTCTCGCACTTGCTTCGTGCTTCGTATATCATGTGAGTTTTTGCTGAAATCTGCTATGCATTTGAATGTGTTCATCAATGTTAACAATGATAACGTTTGTTCATCAAACATGAAGAATGATACATTATCGAGTTATCATAATTTTATTGTTTTCGAAATATGTCAAGCTCTCGAAAAAGTGTTCGATTGAAGAGGCGAACATTTTGAAATCACGGAAAAACATGTCTCCGGTTTTTCGTATTTAGCAAAGTTCCTTTTGTTGATATTTTACGATAAATGTCATATTCAAGGGAATTTACTGAAGCGGCATCTACTAAACATTCAACCATAAATCACTCGGATGTAATGATATAAAATATCATATCGAAATTTCGAAATCTGTACTTACTGTCCGCCCTGCTGCGCCGGCACATACTCGACCACGTACTCGGTGCGGCTGCTCAGACTGCCGCCCTGCGGCGGACCGTACTGCTGGTGCGGTTGCGGCTGGTACACTTGCTGCTGTCCACCACCACCGCCCTGCTTCAGACCGCCGGCGGCGCTCTTCAGACCCCCCAGAGCGGTTCCGACGACGGCCAGCTTGGCGGCGCCCAGACCCAGACCGACCAGACCCAGCTTGGCGAGCTTCAGCTTCTTCAGCAGCAGCAGACCGCGCTTGCTGCGCACCAGCGGCACATCGGCCGAGACGGCCGCCTCCAGGGCGGCGGTGTCGGCGCCATCGGCGACCACCGCGACCGGGACGACGGTCTCGGCGGCGGCATCATCGGCGCGTGCGGCGGCGACCAGGCACGCGAGCACGACGGCGGCAAAGATGAGGGTGGAGCGCATGTTGGAGCTGGAGGAGGAGTGCGAGGAGGGAGGTGATGATTTATTGGAATTGCGCAGCTGATCTGGTATGTAATTTCGATTAACCGAGATAATATTTGCATTATTCACTTCACTTCTATGAGAAAATTCAGAAACATTCAATGTGATTTGTAACAATTCCAAAAAGTTCCAAAATGTATAAGCTCAACTTTGCCATTTGATTGTGTGATTCGGACGCGCACGCATTAGCCACTAAATTAGCCTAGTGCGATATTTTGCTGAATATTACCGGACTTGAATCGAAGATATGATCGGCTCAATCTTAACGAACAGTGTATTATTTGAGATTGGCGATATTGAATTATTTATTTGAACATATGCTTCTTTAACGTTTTGTAGGGAAATCAAGAGTCAGACATAAATTACAATGCTACAGTTTTGTTCATTCAACTGCATACATAAAAATCGCTGAAGAAAAGGCTCACACTTTGGTTAAGCGCGCACTTAAAAGACCGGTTTTTCTATATATTTATGGAGAAATTGTCGAATCAATTATATTACCGAGAAGGACATTTTCTACATTTTCATGTAATTATCTTTCGATTGACTATACACACATTGCTCTGAGTTCATCCAGTGAAAAGTTACGGTATCTAAACCAAACACGAAATATGCATATTCGTTCGATATAAAAGTCTTTCTTAGTACGTACTCATTTACAGACCTTTATTCAACGATGTTCTGAATATGTATATTTATTCAACTGCATTATTACATTGCTCAGTGACTTACTTTTCCTTGCATAAAAATTATCCGCATATGCAAGATGTACGTGAACGTATAGTTCTGATTTTTTATTTTTTACGAACATCTTGTTATTTTATATACGGAGAATTGGATCTCCTCAAAACATAAGCCTAAAGTGTCTCTGCTTTGTATTTTGTGACCAATAAATCGGGTCAAAGACTCCTCCAATGAGGAAGTCAGTTCGTCGCCTAATATCGTGACGCGATTATTGCTCCACATAATAATTTCATAATTCAATATGCGTGACTATCGGCTCTATCCTCGTATAATAAATATGTGTACGTGAGACCCTCACTTTTCACTGGAGTGACTCTGGGCAATGTTGCATCTATGGATATTCAATATATGAACAAGAGGTCTTTCTTAGAACGTAAGGTAAGACTTTACGATATTTTTTTAATTTTAAAGATGAATATTTAATGAACAAAACTGCATCATCCACTTTTTTTTGTGACTCTTACTTCTCCTTCAAAACGTAAGAGTAGCTAAACTTAGCGTATGTTTCAAATTAATGTGCTTGCTTTATTCTTGAGTTTCTACGAAAATCTTGTTATTCCATATTAGGAGTATTGGATCTCTTAAAAACCTAAACCCAATGTTACTCTAGATCATGTGTGCTTTGCGACCAATAAATCCGGTCAAAGACTTCACCAATGAGGAAGTCAGTTCGTCACCTAATATCGTGACGCGTTTATTGCTCCACATATGAATTTCATAATTCCATATGCGTGGCGATTGGCGCTATTCTCGTATATTAAATATGTGTACGTGGCTTGGTTGGCTGAACTTGAGAACGGATTAAAATCGAATTTCAATCAGCATGCGTGCAGTGCAAATATTCGCAATGCGCGCGATGTGATATACGACGCGATAAATCGACGATATGTACGTGATGTGTTTGCTTGGGCAGTTTGCGCGCATGTTGCAAGTTCTGCACAGCGCGCGATTGCTTACTGCTTACCACACACAATGCATACGGCGTATGTGTGTCGTTGGTCACTTCACAACTGGCGCAAGACCGTAACAACGTCAAACAAGAATAATGGGGATGCCATTCCGCCCGATCGAGTTCAACAAAATGATTTGCACAAATAGCTGGGATTTTTCCAACATATCTACTGCTCTAATAACTCGCGATGGCGATGTGTCACATAGGGAAGGAAGAACGCGACCCGCATCAGGTCAGCGCACCGGTGAAGTGATAAATAGTTCATAGCCAAGGACAGCACCATCGTTGACTAGTCGTGATAATTGATTGAGCACACAGAAACTAAATTCAACCTGCACACACAAACACTTGCGAGTAACCGAACTATTCGAGAACGAAAATTCACACTGTTGAGACGAATTCAAATCCAGAGTATCCGTTGATGAGGAGATGGTCACGTACCGTGTTGGGTTGGGATGAGTCGCGTTGGTATCTGCAGCGAATCTAACGTTAGTCTGAAGTGCCGGCACCGATGCGCGGTCATTATATATTTATACACACATGCGCGACACGCGCCAGCGCGGCAAAAGTGTCAGAAGAATCGCCACGCTTACCCCCACCATCCGCAAGACATGTACCACAATACATTGTGGTATCGTGTGGTGGACAAGTGCAAAGCGAAGCACGCTTTGCGCTGAAACCGCGAGCGCGCGTGCGCGCATCTTCGCGGCTTCGCAACACACACAAACACACGCGCAAACACGCCTTGAAACTTGAAATCGTGCGAACTCATTGAGCGCCACATATCACACACGCATACATATAAAGTCGATCGTGTTCGGCATATGATAATGCGCGATAGTGTGATTATGTGTGGTGTTCTGAAATCGTATGTGTGCAGAGCTGCTGCGGCAGGTGCTCGAAAATAAATACAAGAATAAACCATCTTACATCGCGTGGTATGAAATTTGATGTGGATCTGCGTGCATGGCGAAATCTCGAATCATTATTCGAACATTATATATTCTCTGGTTATTTTTAAATTCATGACAAAGCAACATAAGAATAACGAGCTGGAATCCGGTTCGAGTTCCCTGACATCGCGCAACAAGTTCTATGTACAAAGAACTCCGCAGCCCTATATGATGCAAACGTCACTTGAGCAGTGTGCTGCACAACTGCACTTTGTTTTATTTTATCAACGACCGAAGCAGCATCGGTCGAATCAAAAGACAACTCGGCCAGTTGCTGGGCAAATACCGCGAGATCGTTCAACGTTCGTTCAGAATGTCGTCGCGCGACGTTCAGTTTCTTAGCTCTCAAACTAGACTGGCCGACACATATGATCAAACAAATCAATGAGAAATTAATTTAAAAGCTGAAAGCACCCAATCAAAACGAACGAAAATAAAACTGACCACACTCCTTTTGCGAAAACATCTTTTTTATATTGTCAGTCAGTGTGTTACGTGTGCATTATCGTCGGCGAACGGCGGACCGGTTTGCCTGCATTTGATGAGTCGTCGTATCGTGCGATGATCGAGATGTTCTTTTCTCGAATGTGCGCGGCGGTTGTATAACAATTTTATATAATTGGTTTAGCTATAGCAGGTGTTTGAATAGAAGTGTTATTAGCGAGGCGAGGCCGCCCCAACATAACAATTACAATATCATAGGTCAGGTATACGCGCGTGTGCAGACTCACTTAAACCTCTGCTATGTTCTGCCCGATCAAATTAACCGCATATTGTCATTTGGACACATGAGAATAATATGCTAAGCTTGGCATTGAAATCGATTTCGGTCTGATCGGTTCAGCCACATATTGATGGATTTTTTGTATCAACTCATGATGTTGTTTGACTATTTTGAGCGGCAGGTCAGCGGCATGTTTTATTCAACACCCAACACCCAGATGATATAATGATTAGTTGAGCTTTGACAACGGACGCAATAATACGCGACCCGCAACTCGTATTTTTCGGCAACGCGTCGAAGGTGTGATACGATCTTCGTCGAAAAGTTTCGCGCGCGTGTGAATGAATCTGCAGGTTTGTGCGGTGTTGTTTGGTCTACAGATCGTACTACCCTATCATATTCATTTGGAACATCCACGAAATGTGCTTTTTCACGGTAGTGGTATCTTTTCACTGGAGTGATTTAGGGCAATTTGTGGATTCTCAATCGTAAGATAATAACATTTTGAACGAATTCTTCTAATTGAAAAAAGTGTAATACATAATTATAATTGCCTTCAGGGTTATTCGTTCGACAATTTCTCCATATATGAATTGAAAGGTCTTCCTTAGGACGTTCTCAGCCACAGGCAATCCTTTTATTCAATGATATTTTAGAATATGATAGAAGAATGTTTGTTGAACAAAACTACATCATTACAATTTTTGTGTGACTCCTACTCTTCATACAACACATAAAGGAAGCATAATTTCGTGTATGTTTCAAATTAATGAGCGATATAAATATAATGAGCTATATATAAATATAAAGTTTAAACCATGTTCGGGAATCTGTTTTTCACGTTTTATTGAATTAAATTTATTATACCGTATTAGAAAACATTATTTTCATGTCTCACCTGTAAATAAAAATGCCCTTATATGGAGATTTTTTTAAAATAATTATTTTGTGCACAATTTCGATCTCTTTCATTTGAGTATAAATGAATTCACTTGTATATGACATTCTAGTTAAGAGTTATAGCATGTAAGCCAATACACGAGTTTCTAATTTAATGTACGGGGAGTGGGAATCGAATATTTATCCCTTTGTGAGGACTGGAGAACAATGAATAATTAATCTTTAAACAAATTGCGGTATGCTTAAAACAAATCTTTCTCAGAAAATGGTTTAAACTTATTTTTCGGGTCATATTGTAATCTACATAAGCACATTCCAGTATTGTGATATAGAAGAATACAGACACGACATACATGATCTTGACGTGTGTTTGTACAAAGTCTAAATTATCCGAAAGACATAGCGCGTATGTTAGCCAGCATCAAACATTAAGCATGCAAGAGCGAATTCGTCACTGGTGGGCGCGTTCGTTTGCTCAGACGATGCTTGAATGATGCTCCGTCGTTCATGTGTGTGGCTTCACATTATTAGATTCAAGTTCGAGGTTGCGCGCGCGAGTTTAGCGTGCTTCGCGTCGCCGATCGTCGCGCGTGATCGTAAAATCCCGCGCGATCTCCACCAGTCGATCTCGCGAGTCGAGCGGATATTTGCGTTTCTGACAGAAAAATCAACGCGCTTCGCATTGCTGCGTATGCACCAATATTTGCAGACCAAATCACACATATCACACAAATAAAATTTATGCAAAACTGGCACCTAGATCATCATTATCATCGTGCGTTCGTCTGCTCGCATCCTACTAAACTGACACAGAACGAGACGAGAGGTATTTCCAGCCGAACAAGTGGTCGTGTCGTGTTTGAAGAGTGTTGATTTAATTCGACGTCGACGTCGGTTTGGCTGTGTGAGATGAGAATCGCAAATATGTATTCAAGCGACTGTGCGTGCGTGTGTGATTTTCGATGATGAATGAACGTTATTTCGCAAACTATTTCTATTCCGAATCTGTTGGTTTTTGTGTAATATAGTGAATGGATATCGACGGGCGCGCGTGTTCCGACTTATGATAGAAACTGACACCTGATACTACACAAAAGGCTTTCTTTTCTTTGCGTGTCGTTGACCGTAAAATTGGTGTGATTGAAGATTGGAGCCTACGTAGTTAGCTAGTGCTTGAAAATATTCAAGTATCAATTATCCATTTAATAAACCAGACATTGAAATTTGAATTGCAAAACATTTGAACACAACGGAAAATAAAATACTCCAAACAGTGGATGAATGGAATTTGGAATGTCGAGGTATCGTCTTTCAGTTTCCAGATTTGTTGTCTCATAAATACTTTCAAAAACATGTTATTTAAACCCTGGGTGGCCAGAGGACAATTGAATGGTTGAAGTGGTTGCTTTGGGAAGTGACGCGATCTCAATCGATTATATTTATTTCAACAATATTTCAATTTATTGCCCATTCGTGTATATATCAAACAGGTTTAATTGTTCGATCAACGCTTTCAGACAGCCGAGAATCTGCCGAGATGCGCGGAGATCCCAAATGTTACACCCCAAAAAAGCCGGTTTGGCATCATTCGATTAGTATAAAACCGCACTTTATTGGATATTTATTCACTTTCACATAGCGAAAAATCGGTCAGCTGGTTAAATGCATTCATATTCCCTCCGTCTTTTCACTTGATCGCACAGTTGGCCAGCTTGCTGGTCAGCCGCTCCTCGGCCGGAGTGACCAGGAACTGCCCGTTCCAGACCGCCTCGCCGCTGGTGTTCGTCTTCAGGTCGGCCTGCAGTTTCTCCCACACCTTCTTCTTGGGGTTGAGCTGCTCGTCCGGCTGGCCGGTCGAGCCCTCGACGACGATGCGATCGCCAGCCTTGGCGGCAGCGGGCACGGCCAGCGGCTCGACGACCGTGTGATCGTCGCTGTGGGATGAGAGAGGGTAGTAGGGAGTCAGTTGAGTATTGCAAACACGTAGAACATGACTAACGGCCATTCAGCACAATGCACAATAATGGAATGATTATACCGAACTAATATTTATGGTTTCAACATGCGTCGAAAGAGGAATTTTCTCGTCTTTTCTCGATGATAACTTTAGGTTGGACCGACCTGGAATACACGCTTCTAACAGCAGATTATAAAATACCAGCACTCGCGTTCATCAACAATAATTAAACAAAACATAACTTTTCATTGAATCCTTGAAGAAAAGAGTAGAAGCTCATTAATTTGAAACATACACGAAATTGTGCTTCTTCTACATTTTATACAGGAATTAAGAGTCTCACACAAATTGAATAATGCAGATTTGTTTATCCAACATGATTCTATTGTATATGAATAAATCGTTGAGTACGTTGTGTACGTCCTAAGAAAGAAATTGTCAAACGAATAACCAAGGAGACAATTTTATTTATTGTCGACCGAATTGAATGTACAACGTATTAATTCGAGAAATAGCAAAATTCTTTTCATCCACAAAAAGCGCTCCCTGAGAAGACCGATATGTATGTAGAAATTATTAAGCGAATTGAACACACTAGAAAGATTTTTTTAATTGAATGAAAATTTATGTGCAAATTTTGTGTGTTCAATTCGCTCGATAATTTCTCCATAAATTGGAAAATCGACAGATAAAATTGTCTTTTCGGACAAT
>JANTBZ010004448.1:0-34897 GCA_024741255.1 Exechia fusca
ATTGGCACAACGCCGCCTCTAAACCCCTCTAGACTCGTTGTTGTTAGATTTTTTTTCTAATGCAAATTGTACTCCAGTTAGCCTCACACTATAGACAAGCTCAAGGCAAAAAATCGTGCAGAAATTATCGCTATAACGCCCGAGATACTGAAAAAGTAATAGAAAATGCAGCAAATGCTGGACATTTTTCATTTGCATATGAAGGTGGCCATTTGATAGATAATATATTCAAAAATATATACAAACAAATTGTACAGGTCCAAATAAAATTAAAATATTTTGTTTATAAAAATAGGTTGATTAGTTCAAAAGTTATTCGATGTTCTCATAGTAGCTCCATCAAATATGAAGCACCCTGAATATTAGAACGCTCTAACTTTCGCGTAAGGCCTTCAATTTCAATTTGGTTTTCACATTCGTGAAGCGGAAGGTTGTAAGTTTTTTCCCACAACAAAATCGGTCCTTTATCTTCATAGCCATCCATATCGCGCGATAATTAGTAAAATTGTCTAAAACTGTTCATATGGAATGTAGTTGGCATGCGCGAGCAACGGGAAACTTCCGTAAATTGTGTCTGAACTAATGACTAGGAAAACCTTCCACATCAATAACATGTTCAAAATTCAACTGGCTCCAATAACATATTGAAAGTATGCTATGACGAAAGATAAGCGTTGAAATGCAAGTCAACTGGGCTTTTATAATGTTTTTTCATAAGTCTATGTTGACACGCTTCAAATTTTTGAAGCCAAATATAAAGGTCTGGTCGAGATTACGACAACCCAGAACAGCAATTTTTGAATAAAAACATTGAAATTGACATGCATTTTACAAGGACCGAGACAACGAACACAAGGCCAATATCATTATACCTTTTTTATGTACAAACATTTGGATCCTTTCACTTCACAAATGAGAAAATCGAATTGAAGTTGAAGGCCTTTCGCGAAAGTTATAGCGTTCTAAAATAAGGTTACGAATTATGCGCCACCCTGTATAACCAATAAATTCGTCAATCTTTCAATAAATCTTTCCCTTATCGTCAACACCAAACTATAATCTCCCATTCCACGCTCGCAGACCTACAACTATCACCTGTTCGGGCCGGGCCACAAGAACGCCCTCTACCAGACCGCGCAGCGCCGCCGGAACGTCGTCAATCGCATCCGCCAGCAGCAGCGGCGCGTCCAGCGCACGCTCGAGGACGACCACGAGTCCGTGCTGGACGGCGACGGTCTCGGCGCGCCGCAGTTCTGCAACGTCTGCCGTCTGAACTATCGCACCGCCAAGGCCGAGCATCAGCTGTCCAGCGAGCATCGCCAGATCAAGCGGCTGATGCTGCCCTCGTGCCGCACCTGTCGCGTCGGCTTCGAGTGCCCCATGGACTATGAGGTGCATCGCGCCTCGATCGATCACTTGAAGGCCGAGGCGCAGCTCCAGATGGAGTCGGAGCGCGGCGGCGGCGGCGGCGGTTCGGCGGATCGCGTGCGAAAGCCGGACAGCGTGGACGTGGACTGGGGCGAATTCCAGACGGTCGACTCGATCGGCGATGTGGACGACGACGAGGCGGAGCTGCAGCTGCTCAAGTCGAGCGGTGGCCAGGACGACGAGGATGACGAGGAGCAGGAGCAGGCGGAGGAGGCCGACGACGACAACAACGATGGAGATGATGACGGAGAGGACGGAGGGGCTGAGGTGGAGGCCGAGGATGACAAGGAGGCAGCCGCCGCCGCAGATGCGACGCGCAAGAAGCGCACCGACAGCGAAGCATCGACAGCGGCGGAGGGCAGTCGCAAACGTACCGCAGACAAGGCGGCTGCGTCGGCGTCGGCGGCCAAGAAGTCGGCCGGCGGCGTGCCGGAAGCGCCGGAGCCGCCCCAGATCAACATTGGCGAGGAGGTGGTGCGCGAGATCTCGGTGATGTACTGCGATGTGTGCCGCACCACGCTGACGCAGCGCACCGATCCGGAGGTGACGTTGCGCAACCACTGTCGCTGGCGCACGCACATCAAACTGTACAAGGAGTACCTCGACCAGAAGGCGCGCAGCGAGGCGCGCAAGTTGCGCAAGGAGCGCCAGGAGCTGGAGGAGCGCACCGAGGCGGCTGCGGCCGAGCGGCCGAGGCGAAAGGCCGTCGCGTCAGCGGCCAAGCCGAAGGCCGAGACCGGGGCGTCGAAGGTGGCGGCATCGGCTGGCGCCGAGTCGAAGGCGGCATCGGCGAGCGACGAGAAGGCGGCGACGGCGGACCAGCTGGCGACCGGCGATAGCGCCGGCAGCGACCAGGCCAACGATTCGGCGCAGACGATGGCGGATGACAAGGAGATGGACGAGGACGACGAGCTCGTCTGCAGCTCGGACGTGGACAAGGATCTGGGCGATCTGTTGCAGGCGGTGAACGCGCAGAATGGCGGCGACGACGAGGACGAGGAGGACTCGACGACGGTGACCGGACGGTAAGGTTCGCAGAGGGCGGCCAGCGATTGGGATTCGTCGTATCGCTAACTGTTGTATTTTTGTTTTCGTACAGATACGATCGGTTTAGGAACAGCGAGCAGGACGGGTCGGATCTGAACGATGGAGCTTCGGGTGCGGCGGCCGATGGACATGACGATGTGAAGATGAGTGGAGGATCGACGGTTTGAGTGGAGCATGGAATTGTGTGTCATTTTATCATTGGACTTGGAATACACAGAACTAATAATAATAAAATCAATTGATTGGTTACGAATAAATTGAATGCATTTATTGTTTCACGATTATTTATTGATTACGACAGCGAGGTGTAATACATACATCGATATAGTAGAATATTATTCATTTACACCGGAACCTTCTATAACACGGTCTTTGAAAAGTCCCTGGAAAACTTATAAAATACGGTCAAAACTTGTAGATTTTTCTACCATTTTCAGTTTTTCGAGCATTTTCAAATATCATCTCCCACAACTACTTTCAAATATCCACAATTGTTTTGTCAACTTTTCCAGTTTGGAACTTATTCCTTGTTTTTGTAATGGCTCCTTGTCTTTTAAAACACGGTTTTCTCAAGAACTTCTTTACCGTGTTATAGGAGGTTTAGGTGCTCATTTTTTGTAGCGTGTGACACCAAGAATGTTCTAATCTAATATGTGTGCATATGTCATAATCATGAGGGTGTTCGTGGTCAATAAACATTCAGTGTTATTTATTAGACTTACAAAACAATTTATATCAGTAAATATACAGGGTGCGCCACTGTTGATACTTTTCATACTAATTAGAACATCGAATGCTTTTGAACCAATCAAACGATTTTAATTCAACTTGGACTTGTACAATTTGTACAATGAGCCCTTTTTGTTGCAATTTACATAACTTTTTGTAGTATCTCGGGCGGTATATAGCTCTATAATTTCTGAACGTGACGTTCTCCCAATATACCAAATGAACAAAATTATACACAAGATATGAAACTGCATAAATTGTTGAACGCTATGGCGCTAATTGTAGGCATGAAGAGATAGTGTATCCAAAACTAGTCCCAACCTATTTTTCTGGACTAAACTAAAATACAAAATACTAGTTATGAACATCGGATGGCAAATGTCAGTTATTCGATGTTCTCATATCTCCATTAAAAATGGCGCACCCAGTTTATCTGTATGAACTCCCTATGATAATAATTGTATATTGTTTTATCAGAAAATTAGGAACATGTAATATGATGTATGTCAACGGATTATAGTAAAGTGTATTTTTTTCCGAATTTTGATTGATAAAACCTTTTCTCTCATTCCATATTTCTCACATTCACTGCATTTTTAATTTTCATTTTTCGAGATTCACTTTACTTTCATTTTATGTTATAATATTTGTCACATGGAAATAATAACTAAATAACATTTGTTTCTAATGTATGCATCTGTATGTAGTGCGTTGGTTTTTAACAACATGGACAAAAAGAAAACCGATAATAGTCTACGACTATAATTTGTGAACATTTATGAATATTAAATATGATTTTTGAAATGCGATTTTGTTGTATATTGAAGACGGGTTTACTCTACAACATCAAGAATGCGTAAAATGTATTATATAGACAATTATATTATTACTACTATCCCCATAAGTTGATTAAACATGGTCGCAAACGTGGACAGTTCTTTTTGTATGCATGGTATAAGTCAACAATTGGGGTAGTAATAAATATTATATTTAAAATAATAATACATCGTGTGCAAAGCCTTGTTTTACATTAATGTTTCTAGTTTATTGAGCGTTTCAGAAGGAGACAGATGTTAATTTATGAAAATAGTAATCACGAATGGTTTTATATTTGGCTCGAGCCAAATCCGATGTATTCAAGACCATTTGATGATAAACCCAAATATAAAATCTTTCGTAATAATGTTGCCACCAGTGTATACATTGAACATCAATATACAGTGAAACCTCCCTAAGCCGGAAAAGCACGGGACCGAACAAAAATTCCGGCTTACAGAGGTCGACTTCCATACAAATCGTGTTCTCGGTACCGAAGAAGTCTGAAACAAATTCCGGCTTAGCTAGGATTCTGGCTTAGGGAGGTTTTACTGTAATAGGGTGAATAGTACCATTTTATGAAATTAATAGCCATTAGCATAGGGCATATTATACTAGTATTTTTGTGGCCACATTGTTAAATCTTTGCTGGCTACATCAATGTCATTCTATTGAAATCACCTTCATAAATCCACTGTATTTTCCGATCAATAGTTGTTGTCTCCAATTGTGATTGTGTCTTTGTGTGTGTTTGATACAAGAATCAACTCTTACCAAAATAATATATTTTAACATATTTTGAATATATTATTGTATGCTTATTTGAATGCTGACTAAACACATTATTAAATAATTGCACATTTTGAGATTATAACAAAATAATAATAGTAACACGTAACACGATACGCGACAATTGGTGGTACAGACGAGACAGCGGCACCGGAATCGGCCTCACAAATCTTGCATGAATCGCAAATATGATTCGCTCTCCGAGATGGCACAATGACATACTGTAAATCCTTGATTGCTGTGCAACTGTTCTCCATCCTCTATTCGGCCGGTCCATTGTCCATTGTGCTCATAAATTCATTTTGGTATGTGATAATTTACAATGTACTAGGTACTAAAATCGAAACAGAATCACAAAAACACGAATATATGAATAGTCTATCCGTCTGTGAGCCCACCGCAACGGGTCGCGCTCATTGGCGCAACGCCACCGCATCGCCGGCCGCCGCCAGTGACTCCGTGTCCGAGTTGTCGCTTTGCTCCGGCGTCCCCCCCACCGATCGAGTGGTCGACGTAATGCTCGAGTCGTTGACGCGGCCGCCGTTCGCTGTCGCCAGCTGCTGCTGCTGCTGTTCCGCCGCTGCCATCGCCATCGCGGCGCCGCCGCCGCCACAGGACGACGACACCTGGCCAACATAGCACGGCACCGCGTCGCACGTGAAGCGCCGGCGCATCGAGCATAACGCGCGCAGGTCAAGCGAATCGCGCAATTCTCGCGCCGGATCTCGAGCGGCGGTGGTGGCGGCGAAAAAGATCCGCCGTGGTCGCGCTGGCGGCGTGGCTGAACGCCGGGGAGGCGTGACTCGGGCGACGCTCCGACGTGGCTGCGCTGCGACGGCCGCCGCTGCTGCCGCCGCCGGCACATCGACCGGTGGCGGCGTGACGGAACGCCGCGGCGACGGCGTGAAGGAACGCCGCGGCGACGGCGTGAAGGAACGCCGCGGCGACGGCGTGACGGAACGCAGCGGCGACGGCGGACTGGGCGAACCGTTGTGTTTTTCGTATGAAGGCGAACTAATATCCGGCTCCACCTTCAGGCCGTCGAAGCGTCGATAAGCATCCGTCTCGTCCGAATCAACCGACTCATCGACAGCATCGTTGAAGCCATCGATGCGTCGACCAGCATCCGCATCATCGGCCGCCTCGTTCAGGCCGTTAATGCGTTCATCCTCGCCAGCCTCGTTCATGCCGTCGAAGAGTTGTTCACCCACATCATCGGCAGCGTCGATGCGTTGATAACCCGCATCCTGGACCGCCGCGTCCAGATCATCAATGCGTTCATCAAAATCCGCATACTCGGCCGCCTCGTCCAGATCATCGATGCGTTCAGCCTCCACATCCTCGCCGGCCTCGTTCATGCCGTCAATGCGTTGATCGCCCGCATCCTCAGCCGCCGCCGCGTTCACATCATCGATGCGTTCATGCAAATCCGCATTCGCGGCCGCCTCGTCCAGATCATCGATGCGTTCATTCTCCACATCCTCGTTCATGCCGTCGAAGAGTTCTTCGCCCACATCATCGGCAGCGTCGATGCGTTGTTCAACCACATCCTCGGCCGCCTCGTTCAGACCGTCGATCCGTTCACCTTCCACATCCTCGGCAGCCTCGATCATGCCGTCGATGCGTTGTTCATCCACATCATCGGCCGCCTCGTTCAGACCGTCGATCCGTTGATCTGCATCATTCGCCACAGCAATCGCCTCCTCGTTGGCGACTCCGTCGTCCGCCGGTCCGCCGGCTGGCGACATCGGGGCTTCACCGCCGTTCGGCAAACTGGCGTTGGCATCGATAGGTTGGGCGGCAGAATGTTGAGTTGGTGGTGGTTGTAGGGATGATGGTGGTGCTGAAGGTGTACTTACATCATCGGCGGCTCCGGGCGGCATATCGAACCCCGCAAATTGCTCAGATCCCTCCAGCTCCATCTCCGTCGTGTGCGGCGACATCGGCACCAAGTCCACCGTCACACGCGTCCGAAACACATCCAAATCGACATCCCGGTGCACAGTCACGTGTTCGCCGTCGAAGTAGACATCGATGCGGCCGTTCGAGCTACGCGTCCGACGTGGCGAAAATGCGGCGACGGCGGCGGTGTCGTGCGGCCGACATTTGCGTGGGCGACCCGGACGACGACGGGCGTCGGGTTGCGGCGCGGGTGCAACAACGTCGCCGAACATCGGCGCCGACGGCATCTCCTCGTCGATGGCCAGCGGATCCGTTTCGGGGACCCTGAACGGATCCGACGCTGGTTTTCGCGATCGGCCAGCAGCCGGCTGCTTCGCTGGAGATCGCGCGTTGCCGCGACCGCGAGACTTTGCCGGTTGAGCGACGAGAGGAACCGTCGTTTCGACAAACATCGACTTTCGTCGCCGCTTGGCGGCCGCGGCGGCCGCGTTGCGCGTTCGGCTGCTGTTGCCGTAGTCGGGGTCGCATTGTTCGTCGTCCTCGGGGGCGTCGTCGGTGTAATGCGTCTTCTCCGCAACCGTCCGTTTGATGCGCACCTTGCGCTCGAGCGGCACCGCCGGCAGCGGCGGCAGCGGCTCCGGCTTGCGGGTGGCGCTGTTTCGCTTGGGCTGCTGTCTCGCTGGCGGCGTCGGCGGCGCTCGATGTGGGTGGCACGAGTTCCGTCGTTTGGGTTGATGTCGTACCGGCGACGTCGGTTTCGGCTTGTAGACAGTGTTGCGTCGCGGCTTGGGCGGCTTCTTCGCCGGTGGCGGCGGCGACGCGTGACGGCCGGGCGTTGGCGGACTTACTGTCGACCGGGCGCCCGATGGTGGTACTGGTGGCGCCTCAGCTGCTGCTGCTGGATTTGGAGTTGCTGGTGAGTATACTTGTTTACCAGCACGAATATTTCCTCTGCCTTTCTCCAGTTGTCCACTATTTGCTGCATGTAGAGGGACGTCCAGTATGTTTTTCGTGAATGATCTGTTGAGCCCCGTACATCCTGACGATCGGTCTTCTGTGATACGAAAGAAAATGGGTTAGCGATATGACAGTGGATCGGACAGCACATATACAAGTCGTTTGGAATGGAGAATGTCTCGAAAAGCCGAGACACAGACAAATATATATTATGCACCAGTTTGTTGAGATGACGTTATCTGAAGGATGGTTAAGCAAATTTTGAAATACTCAATAAACCTCAACTGGAGTTGAGTTGTGAATAACATATACATAGACAACACACATCATGTCTACACATGTTTTGTAGGACAGTGATGATTGACAGTGTTAGTCGCACTTCACGTCAGAAATGAATTATCGTTACCTGTGCATGTAACAACACCAAATAAATACGTAGATAGATAAAACACAAAAGACGAGCGAATGCCAAGTGATCGATCGTATACGAGATGAGACTGAATCTGCCAGAATTGTAACTTAAAGTAATGTGATCGAATCAAAAGAAATAAATGCTTTGTGAAAGGACTACGAAATCGACAGTTGATCTGAACCGGTTGTCTAGAGCAGCAGCGCAGCGATCTATGTTGATAGCGGCTCCATGTGTAACCAATGCGACCGACGACATTTTACGCTACATTACTATCATCAAACAAACAAATCGGTCTTGGTACATGAGCGGTGGACGGACGACAATCACAGCCGGATTTCACAGCAATCTCTTTCTGCATCATATCCTCATACAATTATTTCCGGCACGGCGATTTATTCACCTTTGATCGCCGTTCCTTCTGCCGGCGAGGATCGACCGGCGATCCGCCCATTCGGTCGTCTTTGTAGTTGACGATAGCCGTGCGATTGGAGCTGCGCGTGATGCGATCCGTTTCGATGTGCACTTTTCGCGCGGCTTTCGTGCGTATCTGCATGGCTAAACTGGCGGGCGGTTGGTAGCCCGTGCCGCTGCTGCTGGCGGTCCCCGCGGACGAGACTGCTGCCTCCGTCGGACCACAGCATCTCGGACGTTTGCACTCTCGTGCCTCGTGTCTCTCTGCCGCTGTGCCGTCTGCGTCTCTGGGACACGGTCGTTTCAGCGCACTGTGTTGATCTTGATGCGAAATGTTGTGAACGAGCATCTGCTGGTGCTCTGTCTGCTGGTGCTGAGGCTGTGGTGGAAGCTGGAGCATTGGCTGCGCCATGTGTTGTTGCGCCATGTAGTTCTGTTGCATCATCACTACACCCAACGATGACATTGCATTGTTATCATATGTGTGCGTGATATGGGTTTGAGAAGGTTGCATCGACGTTGGGTGTTGTTGGGACAGGTGACCGGCATTCCGATGCAATTGCTGACCAAGCTGCGGCGTTTGCTGATGCAGTATGTGATGCTGCTGCTGCTGTTGCTGCAGCTGCGAATGCTGATGGTGCTGCAGCTGCGAATGCTGATGCTGCTGCTGTTGCTGCAGTTGCGATTGCTGATGCTGCTGCAGTTGCGAATGCTGCTGCTGACACAAATGATTATGACGCATTTGGGCGTAATGGACGAGCGGTGGCGGTGGCGGGAGTTGTGATTGTACTTGGTGCTGACCCACACTTTGCTGCAGTTGATGTAGCTGCTGAAACTGCTGCAGGATCTGGTCTCGCGGTGCCGCACCAAAACTGTGCACGGATGGCGGACACTGGAGCATATCTTCATAACCGTATAACTGCTGCGGTTGTCGGTGATGGCAGTGTTGAACGGGTTCCATCATTGGCGCATGTTGTTGCAGCTGTGGCTGCGATTGCATATGCACGGGCACTGATGCCGACGCCAGCGCATGCGTATTCATGTACAACGGATGCTGAGGCTGCTGCTGCAGCTGCTTGACCATCGGCAACGCGTTTGAATAGTGATCGATGCCAGAATAGTGATTGGCGGCGATCGGCGACGAATCGATTATGGTCGGCTGCGGATGCAACTGTTGTTGTAGCTCAGCAGCGGCTGGCCGGTACTCGTACTGACTGCCGTTTGCCCATTGAGCCTGGTGTGACGGCCGTCCAAAGTCGATGGGGGGCGGTCGAGGTATTCCGATCGTTTTGGTTTCATCCAAGGTGGTCTGCCTCAGCGATTGCTGCGGATTACGTCGTCCATCGTTGTCAATTAGATCGGCAATGCTCAGCATAATCCTCTTGGGATATGATGCACAATCCATGACCATGCTGGGCAGCGGTTCTGCGGCGTCTCTGCAGACTGACGGCAATGGCGGTGTTGTTCCGGCGGGCGTGGCATATTCTGGATTCTCATATCTGATCAAATAATTGATGTCTGAGAGATCAGACGTTATCCAACGGGGATGGCGCTCGCTGCTAACTTGTCCGCTGTACTGGGTGGCGGTGCTAGCGGAAGACGACGCCGACCCCGTTGTGGTAAGCATCGGCGATGGTGGACTCGAATGGAGCTGCATCTCCACCATTGGGTGAAGAGAGCGTTTCTTGAAGGGCAACGGAGTACCAGCACTGCCATCCGCACGAGAATCGCACTTTGGAGACGTTGTGATAACAACGCCCAGCTGTGATTCGATAGTGCTGGGTCCCAATGGCACCAGTGTGGGCGTGTTGACATTGCATTTGCCATCCGCTCGAAGGTCATGTGACGAACACGTCGCGACGATAACACCAGGTCGAGAATCGGTTATGCTAGGACCCAATGGCACTAGCGTAGGCGTGTCGACCTTGCCTTTGTCATCCTCATTGCCAATGCCATCCGCACGATTGTGATACGTCGGAGACGTCTTGATGACAACGCCCAGCTGTGATTCGATAGTGCTCGGTCCCAATGGCACCAGCGTGGGCGTCTCGACCTTGCCTTTGACATCTTCATTGCCAATGCCATCCGCACGACGGTCGTTCGTCGTAGCCGTCTTGATGACAACGCCCAGCTGTGATTCGATAGTGCTCGGTCCCAATGGCACCAGCGGGGGCGTGTCGACCTTGCCTTTGTCATCCTCATTGCCAATGGCATCCGCACGACGATCTTTCGTCGTAGACGTCTTGATGACAACGCCCAGCTTTGATTCGATGATGCTCTGTCCCAATGGCACCAGTGTGGGCATGTCGACATTGCATTTACCATCCGCTCGACGCTCATGTGTCGAACTCGTCGCGACGACAACGCCAGGCCGAGAATCGATGGAGCCAGGTTGTAATGTCACCAACGTGAGCGAGTCGACATTGCCATCCGCATGATGGTCGTATGCCGGAGACGTTTTGATGCCAACGCCAGTCTTTAATTCGATGATGCTCTGCCTCAACGGCACCACTAAGGTCGAGCAGAAATCGCCTTTGCCATCCGCTCGCCGGTCATTCGTCGAGCACGTCGCGACGTCAACGCCAGGACGAGACTCTGTGGTGCTAGGATCTAATGGCACCGGCGTGGGCCTATCGACATTGCCTTTGTCATCGGCATGAAGATCGTTCGTCTTGATTATAACGCCAGGCTTTGATTCGGTGATGCTCTGTTCTAACGGCACCAGTGTGGCCGTGCCGAAATTGTCTTTGCCAGTGTCCAGCTGTGTATCTTTTGTTCCTAACAATGGCGGGACACGGGCTGTATCCTCAACGGCAGCACTAGAACACGTACTCTCTATAACTACCGCATCTGGGATCTGCGATTTGGATTGGCCTGCGGTATGCTGATTCAATTTAGTGTTGACTGCCGCCGGTTGATCGGCACACGGTACTATCGAGTCGGATTGTGGTGTCTTACGGAATATCATTTTCAACTTGGCATTCGTAGCAACGGGCGACGGCTCAACGGTGTACGAAACTGAATATCGACGACGAGAAATGGATTTGAGACGAGGGATTTTGGTTCTTTGGTTTTCACATGGTTGGAACAGCGGTTCTGCAGCGGCCGTTGAATTCAAGCATACATCATTGACAATAGAATCCTTCGCTAGCGCGGCTATACTCTTACCGATTTCATCGATTTCACTATTCTCAATCGACTTCTTCGTTGGGACATCGTTTCGTTCGTTACGTTCAACCAAGTCTTGTGGATAAATGGCATTGTCCATTGAAGCATACGAATGATCGGACATCGGCATTCTCTTATTATCAACTGTTACCGTTGATGTGGTTTCTGTGCGACTGCATGCGGCTCGATGTGGCGTAGGAGACAAATCTGATAGAGATAAAACATCATCATCAGCATGCATCATGTCGGAATCCAGAACATGAGCAGCACGGATCAGAGCATCAACACCTTCAACATTTTCGTTTTCATTATTTTTTTTCATTATTACACGCACTCCGCTGGTAGTACCAGAATTTAAATTGTCTGTGGAACGATCTTGAGAGTAGGCGCCAGGGTTCAGAAACTTTGTGGGCGAAACCATATCCATTCGCTCAATGCTGCTGGGATCATTCTGCATTAGCAAAATAAGCGATTGCGTTTCGGTAAGCAACAAGTTGCTCTTAGTTTTGTTTCTGATAGTGTCCAAAGTTGCATTGATTATATTTGTGTCGCTGTCTTCGACTTCCATAGCATCATCAAACATGTCCTGATGACCGAGGACTTGACAATCATCTGGCGTACTCTCGTGGTTCTTGTCAATACAGTTCAATAGTTCCGCTGAATCACAAGCTTCCACAAGAATATCTAGCATGTCTCTCCGACCTTCTGTTGATTGAGTTAATGTGCCAACTTGATGTTGGTTATCAGCAGATTCTAGTTCAGAAATTAATTCTTCATCAGTCATTGGAGAAATGTGGTTCAAATGAGCAAATATGTTACAATAATCGTCATACTCAATTGAACCATTGGACATCGGAGCGCTACTGCTCGAACTTGGAGCAGAAACAGCTTTCCTGCCAATTTCAGATAGCTCGAAATCAATTGAATCACAGGACGAGCCGATGATGTAATCTGTTTCTACTGCGTTACTTACAGTGCTTCTATTAATTTCTGAACCCTGCTTGCCAACGTCACTACCTAGATCATCATCCAATTCTGTGTCGCCATCAACTGAATCGTTTATCGTATATTTACAGATGGTTGCTTTCGGTTCTGTGTTCGCGTTCGTGACCTCGTTAGTTTTAGACATAATTATGGTCGCGTCTAAGCATGCTATCACAGTCGAGGCTTCTAACTCGTCTGGATCATTATCCAATTCAATGTCGTCTTCGATCAAATTGTGCATTGCTGCAACTTCATAGTTACAACGTATTCTGGCTGTGTTAGGTTCTGTGATCACGGTCTTGGTATCTATATCGTCAATTTCACATCGCATTCTAGTTCCGACTGGTGCTGTCATCGAAGTCGAGATTTCTGAATCTTCATTTTCTAGACACAATCCACAGCCGTTTTCGACCGAATCGTTCAACGGTTCATTTTTAGTAACACAAAGTATACTGGGTGAGTATGGTTCTGTGATCTCCATCATGACATCTGAATCGTCAGTTCCACACAGCATTCTGGTTGCGTCAGGTTCTGTGATTGCGGTCGTGATATCTAATTCTTTGTTCTTAAGATCATCTTCATCGACCGCATCGTTTTTCGCTGCAACTAGATGTTTATGCAGTATTCTGACTATGACAGGTTCTGTGTTCGCGCTCGAGGCATCTAAATCGTCAATTTCACAAAGCATTCTGGTTTCGTCTGGCGCATTCGTTTCAATTTCGACAATTGTTCCAGCGATTTGCGTCGGCTCATCGAAAATCTGAGCTTCAGTTGAACTCAACAATTGATCAACCGCGTTATCGCCTTCGTCGCAACCGATATACATCGGATCACTTGGCATTGGTGAATATTGCGTCTGAACTGCAACACTTAAATTACGTTCATGATTCGTACCTGCTTGTTGTTCGACGTGCTCCATGACGCGCACCTTGGTATCGCTCGAAAACTGCACATGGCGTGGTCGTTTCGTGGGTGGTTCCGTGTGTTCTTCGACGGTCGTTCGACATGTCTTCGAACCCGATTTCGATGCAGCATTCGAATCCTCTGCGTCTGCAGCTTCAGGAGCGTGCGAAACAGCTTCAGCGGCGTTGACGCTCGGGTTTCGTCGTGGTGCCGTGCGATCTTCGTCGGTCGTTCGACATGTGTTCGAACCCCACGTCGATGCAGCATCCTCTGTGTCTGCAGCTTCAGGAGCGTGCGAAACAGCTTCGTTGATACTCAGGTTTCGAGGTGCTGAATATACAACCACACCTTGTAACGGAACTGTCGGCACGGTTGAGATATTCCAGGCTTCTGCTACATCGTCGTGGCCATCGTTGGTGGTTTGTTCATCCGTGGGCAGAATCGCTTGAACGTTGGCTCCATCACCGGAACCATTAAACGGTCGTTCCGCAATCGATTCAGCACAAGGCGACACGGTCAGAACTGTCGGATATACAGGATTGTTGGAACTTACCGCAGTCGCCCGATCGACATTGTCGGTGGCGGCGTCGGTTCCGCTCGGAATCGGTGCGCTACTGACGTCAGCATTCGGCATCGGATTTGCGGCGTCTCCATCGCCTGCGGCGGCCATCCTGTTTTCGTTGGTACCAATCGCTTGGGCAAACAAAACCGATTCGGCGGTCTCAACTGCGTGGCCATTGACAGGGATGCCGGTCGATTCGACGGCTGTCCGTGGAAGAGGAGCGGCCATCGTGTTGGCGGTTGGCTCGCTATTTTCGGATACGTGATTGTTGTTCAGCGACTTTGATGCGACGTCCGTCGGCTCAGCGATCGTGGGCTTGGCTGCGGCCGGGGGTTTCGCTGCTGTTGGTGTCGGGCCTGATGTTCCGGTGGCCAATGGAATTGAATCGACCTCCGTTGTTTCTGACTGTTGGTTGGATGTGCGAGTGGCGACCTCAGTTTCTGCCGCCAACGACTCGGCCTCGACCTCGGGTTCGTCTGCTGTTGGTGTGGCGCGATCTGCCTCAGAGTCTTGTGATATTTTTGGTGTTGCATCAGCAACAACGTTTGAGCGATGGTCGACGGTCATACGACGGCGCATCGCAATAGACGATTTCTCGGGAGTGGTGTCGACGGGCATGTTGACAACTCGGCACTCGGCATTCGGACCGTCTGCCGGGGCTGGTGTGTCCGTTGGAACGGCCGCGACGACATTGCGGCTGGCTTTCTTCGAGTGGTTCTTGAATGACGTCTTCGAGGCATCTTTGGGTATTCTGATTGATACCGGAAGCGTCGGACGTCGGCTGGCCTTCTTCGAGTTGTTGTTGGGTGAAGACTTGCAGCTTTTGCTTGATACCGGGAGAGCTGCCTCAACGCCTTGTGATTTGTTTGGTGTTGCATCAGCAACAACGGTTGGGCAATGATCGACGGTTAGACGTCGGAGCGCCGCAACGGATGATTTCTCGGGAGTGGTGTCGACGGGCGTGTTGACAACGCGGTACTCTGCAATCGGACCGTCTGCCGGGGCTGCTGTTGTCGCCTCAGCAGTGTCCATTGAAGTTGCGGCAACTGCGTCGTTGTCGATTGCATCTTGTGAGACGACAGAAATGTCCGCAGGTTCAGTGGCCACAGAAATCGATCGGTCTGCGGAAGCTGTCGCTGCATGAGCTTTTGCGTCTGCAGGTCCAGTAATCTCTGGCATTGCATCAACGCCGTTGCTCGTCGGCGGCGATTTTGGTGCGGGTATCTGATCGAGATCCGGGTTGTCCGCGTTCTCAGGCGTCGTTGGCGGGGTGATCGGTGTTTCGGGTGTCTCTCCGTAATGACCGGCTGCTTCTGCTGCAACCGTTGCCGCCACGGAAACTGGCTGATCACGATCGGCTGCTGCTGTCTCAGCGGCAACCGGCTGCTCGTCATTTTCCGCACAGCTGTCCAGATCGACGATAATAGGGCTGCGATCGGCTGCTGTTGCCTCATCAGTAACCAGCTGCACAACATCATCTTCAAAATAGCTGTCCAGGTCGACGATAACAGGGCTGTATTTGTCCAGCGCTCGTTTGTACCCCGGATCGTTCTTCACCCAGCGTCCAGCACAGTCGAAAAATGACTTCAAGCGATCGAAGCCGTCGCCGCGGACGCCGCCGAACTGCTGGAATGTCTGTGTGAAAGGCGAGGGCGACGATGCGTTCGTCGTTGTTGCAGGGATGTCATCTTCATCGTCGCTGATGACCTACATGTGAAAAACGACGTTACTGTGAGTTCGTTCACATCGAACATCGAGAAAGATTCACTTACAATCAAGTCATCCGAGTGTAGACCATCGTACTCCTCGAAGTACTTGTAAAGGTTTGGTATATGCATGTCAGAGGTCATCAGGCTGCGGCGGTCGTTGGCATTGAATGGTGGAAAATTCTCTCTGAATTTGATGTTGTCGCTGTGTGTCGGAGAGGCGCAGAGAATCGTCATTAGAATCTGTATAACGGTGCGATTTCGATTGTTCTTACAAGATAATGTCGGGTGTCGTGACCGGGCAGACGTTCTTCAAATACCGCCCGATTATGCGCTCCTTGTCCAGATAATCCGTGTGCAGATCGTGCCAGGTGCGGAAGATCAGTGTTTCCAGCACGAAACGATCGGCCGTTTGGGTGTAGGGTTTGCTCTCCATGGATTCGAGTTGTTTGCTGTGATAAACATTGAACATGGCGTTAGCTTTGTGTATACGTAGCTGCAGGCAAGTGACTATTTGAACACAATATCTCATTGAAAACATGTTCATCTTATCTGCAATGGATCTCTATCGAGTTGGCTCGATGGCTCGACATTGTACTCAAACCTTTTACTGAATAATCATAGACATGAAACTGAAACAAGTACACGATTCAGCAGAAATACTTACTTGAAAAGCAACAGCAATATTTTTCGCCGATTATTAGCTGCAACTTTGTCCGCGACCCAAAATGACTCCAAGTTGAGCAGCATTTCCAGTACATTTAGGCATGTAGTGTACTGAAAAGAATAACATGAGTTATCGGAATCGCAACGAATAAGCATATGCCAATATCGAACACTTACCTTCAAATACCAACACAAATTCGTATAGATACGGGATGCCACAACTACCCCAGAGCCTGAACGTGACTCGGCCATCTCTTGTCGCATGTACAGGTGTATCATCTTCTTTAGGGGGCCGTTCAGACGACTCTGTGGAGAAAACAAAATCAAATAAAAACGTCAACACCAGTAACCCTTCACAAAGGGTAGTCTCGTAGTCTCTTATAGTCTCACCTGCCCGCTAGTTGCACCAATATCTGCATAGTTTCTGATGATTACGTTAATGCAATACGCGTAACGTTTTCTATATGCTCGTGTTCTCCACAGCTCACTCAATTTCCTAGTGGTTCGCGTTGAAACAAAACAAAAAACAAAACACAATCAATTCACTTCGGCGTAATTTCCCAGGTCCAGACTCTTTCATGCATATATATGGACATGTATATTTATATAGTTCATAGTACATAATGCGTGCTTATATATTCAGCCCTCCTACCTAATGCATTTGTCCATCGACGATAGCAAGCCGCTCGCCCCGGTTGCCCGCGACAGCAGCGAGCTCGTGGCGGCGCTGTGCAGACGCATGACATCGCTCATTATCCTCTCGGCGCGCTCTTCATTGAGGCGCATAGCCTTGGCAGCGTCAGCAGCGGCTTGCGCCGCAGCCGATTTCGATTGTCCAGGTCGGCCAGCCATGATGGAGTGCGGGTCGGTAACTCTTGGTTACCGTGACGTATAGTACATATGTATTCAGGCGGACACGCACTGATTCGCGGACCAACGAATGTGCGAGCACACACGCTCGCACTCACACTCACACACACACACCTCTCCGATCCCTGAAACCCGTGCGCGCACTTGGTATTTTCACTGTGTGTGCGTATGTTTTGTTTTTGTTCAGATTTCAAGATGGCCGAACATTCGTCTATCGATGAAAAAATAAATCAATACACTATTCGAGGGGGGCGCCCACGCATTGTCCACTGTCCGGGCCCTTCATCACACTTCACACTGCACACACTGGTTGTTGATTGTGGTGTTGTCGTCGTTGTTGGTTGTTCGAGGAGGCGCCGGCGCGATAAAGGTGAACATTCGGACACAAATTGGACGCGGATGAAAAAGACGCGCGATGATGATATACGTGCTCGCAGCTTGGACTCGAATTGGTTTCTGATCAAATGAAGCGGCAGCCCTGGGCTTTGGTGGGGTTTGTATTTGACGTGTTGCTGAATATTTGACATAACAAAGAGAGCGAAAGTGTGAGAGTTCTCTGGGTAGAGGTGAATCCGTCTGAGGTTAGCTACGCGTTTCTGCAATACGACTGTCGACCTTATGTCGAGTGGTAGCGAGCGGTTGCTACGAATTTCGCAACGGGCTTTCCGAAAAATACCGTTTATTTATTCAAATATGAACCATGAATATATTTCATCATATGTTTCCTATTTGTCCAACATCGAATCCATCTCACTATATTATTCACGACTATGCACCTCCAGTGCGATCGCCGACGACCGCATCGACACATACAAATACTCCCGCCGATCGAAATACATCGGCAGCACCCATTCGAAGTTCCGGAAGTAGCCGTGCGTGATCCGCACCCAACCGGCCAGATGATTGTATCGGTACAGCACCAGGAAGCTGTTCTCCGTCAGCACAGCCACGCAATTGGCATCTGCGCAGAAACGAAACAAAACAAAACGAAAACCAAATCGAAATTACCCAGAGCCATCCGCAGCACCGCATCATATCCGCCGCGCAAATATTACCCATCAGCGGCAACGCCAGCACCTCGTGCACCAGGCCATCGGGCACGACCACCGTCTGCAGCAGCTCGAACTTGCGCAAGTAGCCCTGCCGATAGACCGTCCGGTACACCGCCAGCACATCGCTGCCACGACGCCCCAGCCACAGCATCAGCGCTTGCTGCTGATCGGCGGCGGCGGCGGCGTCGTCGCCTCCTGCCCGCTCCGCCTCTGCCGTCGCGGGCAGCGCAACGCTTGCGCATCGATCGTACTCGCCGGCAATGGCGCCGTTGGCCAGCGGCCGAAAAGCGCCGCCGTCAAAGTAGAACAGCTGTCCGCCATCCTCGCCCAAGGCCAGCAGCAGATTGTAGTTCAGCCAGCTGAGCACGCACAGCTGTTCGATGGGGCGGCCGGCATGTTCGATGGTGCCGCTGCGCAGCCAGCCCGCCGAACCATCAGCGTCAGCAGCCGCTACTAGTTGCCAGAAGCCGACACTGCCGTTTGAGAAGACGACCAGGATCAACGCGGTGGCGTCCTGTTCGAAGAGGCGCACGTCTCGCACGGAGGCGTCGCCGCCGCCGCCGCCGAGCAGAACAGCCGACCGTTGCGGCTGCTTGCCGACGTCATCGTTGGCAGTCTTCGTCGCCAGTCGCCATTGCACTGTCGTCGTCGTCGTCGTCATCGGCGTGCTAGCTAATTCTTGCAGTCCGCAAGCAGCCGGCAGCGGTGCGAATTGCGTGCGAACGGTAAAGTTGCCATTGCGACCGTGCAGTCGAATGGTGCGCTCGAACGGGCGTCTCGGCGCCACCAGCACCTGATACTTGTTGGCCGCCACAACGACGTTCTGCACCGGACACAGGCATTCGGGATTGTCTCCGGCGGCGGCGGCAGCAGCAGCAGCAGCGGTCGCATCGATGCCGCCAGTTGTTGTCGTGGTCGACGTCGCCGCCATCATAATCGACGTGGGCGAACTCGCCGCATCGCCGCCGCCGCACGCCACTCGCGTGTCTATGAATTGGGCTCGCGAGTCGACCGATTCAACGTCCGCCGAGGTGGCGGCCGACAACTCTTTCACGAACTTAATACGGATGTCCGACGCATAGTCCAGGTACACCGCGGCGGCGCCGGCGCCAGCCGACGCGGACGCCAAATCGGTGCGCAGGGCGCCGTCCGCCCGCCGCATGGTCGCCCCAATGTCCGACCGGATCGGCTGCAAATCGGCGGCCGTCGGCGGTCGCCAGTACATCAGCGTCAGCATGTCGACGTCGTTCAGTCGTTGCGAAACGGTGAAACCGTTGCTGGCCAACGAAACATTATTCCGCACCGTCAGCCGCTCGAGCCGCACGCCGTCCGCGTCCAGCCGCACCGACTGCCCGTACGCGTGCACCAGATCGACGCCGTTCAGGTGCGTCAGCGCCGCCGGTCCGTTCAGGCGGACGCTGCCCGAGACGGTCTTGCGACCGTGCATCGCCTGCTGCTCGCCGCCGTTCGCCGACTGGCGCAGCACAGCGGCGGCGATGGGCAGCCCGTTGATGGTGCCGGCCAGTTGGCCGCCGCCGCCGCCGCGCAAGATGAGGCGCTCGAACGTGAGGACGCCGCGCACGTCTTGCGGCTGCGCAGAGCGCAGCAGAATGCGCTGCGCCATGAAGACGGCTAGCGGCATAAAGTTGAGCGTTTGGCGGACGGTCAGGTGGCCGGAGACGTGGGCGCCCAGCCGCAGGGCGACAGATGGTGCTGGATAGACTACAGCGTTGTTCAGCTGGTTCGTCGTCGCTGATCGAACAATGTCCTCGATGGGCACGCCCGAGACTCGGCCATCGGCCACTTGCAGACTGTGGACGAGCGGCGGCAGCGCAAAGCGTTTCGCTCCGCGAAGCGCCCGGTCGCCGGAGCGCACGAGCGTCGCGTTGAGCGACTGCAGGTCGCAGCCGTTCCATTGGAGCGTGCGCAGATCACCGGCCACTGAGGCCGCACGAACGGCGAGGCCGTTGACGAAACGTTTGGCGCTGCGTAGCGATTGGTGGTCGCCAGTGCGGAGCACGGCATCGTCGACCAATTGCAGCATGTCGATGTTGTTCAGCAGTGTCGCGTTCATGTTGCCGATGTTCACGCTGGCGTGCTGGAAGCGAACATCGCCGGTGATTAGCTGAGCAGTGTTGATGGTGACACCGTGAGTGAGCAGCCGGTTGATCGGTGAGCGGACATCCGTTGTGGGCCACGTGGTCAAGCCGTTGACTTCGATTTGTCGCCAGCCCAAGCGATTGATCCGACCGCTTTGCAAGATGTCGCGCAGTTGCTCCAGATCGCATGCGATTTCGGAGGCGAAGACATCGCCAGACACGCCGACCGTTCCCGCCATGATGACATCCGATTGCAACTCAACGGTGTCCTGCGTCGCATCGATCAGAGCGTCCAGCGCGATTCCGTTAATGGCCGGAGCTTGGACGTCGTTTGCGGCTAGCACATTGATATTCCATTGGCCCGTAAAACGTTGTGATCTCCCCGAGTGCATTGCATTGGCCAGCCAGTCCGCCATGTCCAACTCGTTCAGATGTCGCACCATCAGATTGTCGACCGTTACGTCAGCTTGGAAATGCTTCAGTCCGCGCACCCGGCGCTTCTGTGGACCACCGGCGGTCACGACTTTCGACAGATACTCATCGACATCGATGCCATTGATCTGACTAACCTGCAGATCAGCGAATGTCGTTGGGGCATCGCCGGATGGTCCACCGCCGCCACCAATATGCAGTGCTTGGAGTTTAGCACCGTTGGTCATTCGCCTGGCCAGCTGGTCTAAATCAACGTTGCCCAGCAGACTGGCGCTCAGGTTGCCGGTCTGCACTGAACCGGCGGCGATGGTGAGCTCGTCGAGGGTGGTCGGCTCGTGGACACGTGCCATGCTGTGCATGCCGCCGACCAGATCGATATCGTTCAGCGTGGCCACGTCCAGCTGGTCGGTGGTCACTCGTACCGAGCCACCGATAACGGTGAGATGTGCGAACTGTTTGGCGCAGTTCAGCCGCAAGCCACGCTGGCCGGCGAGCTGCAGATCACCGCTGCTCAACGGCAGCAGCTCGGCAGTGTAGTTGTTGGCGAGACTGGCAAAGTGGTCGACATTCAGCTGACCTGTGAAGGTCTTGCGACCGGACACGCGAACGGCGGTCGGCTCTTGGCGGCGGATGCACTGCTCGTTGAGCGTGGCTACGGTGGTTTTGTACTGACGGTCCGTGTACAGATTGCCATCGACCGAGGCCGAATGGAAGACCAGATTCACTGGTGGACTGGCGGACTGCTGTGGTATGGTCAGCAGATGCTCGCCGATTGGATGCGAATTCAGCGTGTCGGTTATGAAGATTTGTGTCGTCGAAATACGATGGGAGAATGTAACGGGTGCGGCGATCGCTTGATCGCGGCTCTTCATCCAGAATCGCCTCGTC
Source organism: Exechia fusca (assembly GCA_024741255.1). NCBI lineage: Eukaryota > Metazoa > Arthropoda > Insecta > Diptera > Mycetophilidae > Exechia > Exechia fusca. Next base: position 21,822 of record JANTBZ010004448.1, read on the forward strand.
ACTTCGAAGAGAGCGAATTGATTGCCGTTGACGAAAATTGGGGATTTTCGCGGGCGATCGAGCACGACGTTGGAGAGGCGAAGCGATCCGTTGATGGTGACTTTGCCGCTGTAGATTTGCGATAGATCCTCCAGATGAGTGCCGACAATGTGGCGGGCGAGCGATGAGTCCGTGTCGGATTCGGCGAGCGTCAGTTGGCCGATGGAGCAGCGATGGAGAATGACGGGACCTAAACGATATGATCGTATTTTAATGGTGTCTAATCAGAACATTATTGCACTCACCGTCAATCACCGTTTGACTGTCTGTGGTCAATACAATGTCGTTGTCGAAACTCAAACCATTTGTGCTATTGGTGAAGAGGTGTGGAACTTGAATGTGGGTGAAGAGAACATCGGACTGAACGACTTGGTCAGTGTTCAGAGTGAACATCGCAGTCACCGGAATGTCGTTGATTGACGATGTGACGACCTGACCAATTGCGCATGGTTTAATCACAATTAGGTTTCCTAAAAAATAAAAAAATCAGTCAGTATTTTTCTAATATACTCGATAAAATGTACATACCGTTAATTGTCTGTTGACTGTTCCGCAAATATAACGAGGCCACAAATGCATTCCAATCCATTCCGTTAACAGTGTTCACCGTTAAACTACCAATGTTGGTGGTATCTGCGGCTGAATTGGCAATTTGGCGCTTGCGACGATGTTCTACATTCTTCGGTTCGTCCGACAGGTACATTCGGTCCGCTTGCAAAATATTCGCCACAATCGGTACATTCAAATGAATCGTCTGGTTTCTCAGCAGCACGTTGGCGAAGGGGTTGTTCCGAATCCACAAACGGTTCACTGATAGCGTCTCGAAACGACCAGCTTGCTCTGCATGTCGCTGCATGCGATCGGCATGCAGCTGATTTATCCGTATTTTGAGGGCGTCAATGTGCTGACGCAGCTCACTCACTGATATTTTGTTGGTTGCATTGATTTGAATGTGATCGAAGGTCACGGTAGATTGGACATCCACACTGTCGGCTACGAGCATCGTAATGTTACTGTCCTGGTCCTTGCGGAGTTGCGATTGAATCTATGGAATATTCAAACATATTAGTCACAAAGTAGAGTAAATGTACGTCCATTTTTGCTCACCGAACTCGCCAGATCATCGATCGTGCTCTGTCGATCAGCGATCGATTTACCAAGCTCTTTGAAGCAATCCTCAGACGTTTGGCTGGGGTTAGCCGCACCAACATCAACTGCCCAAAAAAGTTTACATTATTTAAATGCAAAAAAAAATCAAGTCATCTCCATACCACTCTTCTCCGACTGCATCTCCACATGAATGGGCAACAAATTCACATCATACGTCAATCCCGCCTCGTGCTCATGCCTCTTCAGCACCGCCACAAACAGCCGACCCTCCGCACACTGCAACATCAACAGCCGACCGCCCGGCGGAATTTTCCGCTCCGACGACTGTCCGCGACGGAAATTCTGCACTGTGAACGCGGTCAGATTGTCGCGATTCTGTATCACAATCAGATCGTAATTATTCGTGGCCATGTCCTCGAACACCGTGCCCGACTGTTGATCCGGCACCAAATGGAAATTGTAGTCCCATGCGTACGACTCGGAGCGCAGCAGCCCGCTGCCCGGCCGCTGGTCGGGCATCGACGTCAGTACGCAGCGCGCATCGATGTAGAACGTGTACAGCTTCGCCCCGTCCGTGTGCAGATTCTGCACGTGCGTCAGCCGATCGGACTCGAACACGTACACCTGCGTCAGCGTCAGCGGCTTCATGCTGCTGGCGCTCACCTCGTCCGCCGAATCGCTGCCCACCACCATGATGATGATTTGGCCGTCCTCCGTTTCGCACATGCGCAGATCGTGCATCCGGGTGACGGTGTACTCGTCCAGCAGCGTGAAGTGCGACTGGCGCCACTTGAAGATGCGCATCGATGAGGTGCTGCGAGAAAAAACAAAATTCAGTGCTTATATGCTGGAATGAAGCGCACCGAGAACCTCTAACTATACTCACGTTCCCAACTCGCTGCTCAGCCCATTGCCGATCACACAGTACCAGTTCTCGTTCTGCGCAAACATCAGCATCCGCTGGTGCGCTCCGTTCATGGCGATCTTCTCGATGGTGCGCAACTCGCCGTTCTGCCGATCGCCAAAGATCACGTACACCTGGTAGTGCGTCTGCAGCGCCACGATCAGCAGCACGTTCTCGGCGCTCTTTTTGTAGTGCACATCGGCGATTGGCTCGCCGTCCACGTCGACCAGCTGGCCGAGCGGTCGCAGCATCACGACCGTAGTAGTGTTGACATTGTGGCTGATGGTGGTGGCTGCCGGATGTTGCTGATCGGTCTCCTCTCCGCTGGCCACTGCTGGATGCACCACGTCGATGGAGTAGAGCTCCGTGCCGTTGAGGAGGAGCGCACTGCAATTGGCGGTAATCAGGCGCACGTCCTTGTGGGCGAACTCGAAGGACTGGCGGGGCAGGTCCGCATCCAGGTCGCCGTTGTTGAAGACGACATATTTCTCTGCGAGTGAATGTTTGTATTGCTATACGGATTTTGTGTGGAATTGGATGGCCTTCTAACCTTTATTTTCTTCGACCGATTGAAGCAGGGCAGCGTCAGTGTCGTCCAGGTCGTCGAACGCCTGCTGATCGTCATAATACTGCTGGGCATATGCTGCGACGCATAACTGAAGAACAAACTGTCCATTAGCACATATTTGATAACATTATTAAGTATTATATTCACCAATATATTAAGCAGAGCGATCAACGCATGTTTCTGCATTTTTTCGCACTTTCCTTCTGGCGAGGATAACAACAAGTATAAACGGACATCACGACACCACGCAATCAGGATACGATAAAAAACACGCGCTTACAACAATACAACATAACCGTATAAGCAAAGTGACTAGCTAAGGAAACCCAACAAATAAGGACTTTTAGAAATGACAATTATTTTTAAATTAACCGACAAAAGTCCAATAAAATAGATTTGTGTTGATTGCCGCAAGCAAATCAGAAGTACATTTCTACATTTCGTCGGAAATTATGAGGACATTTTTGGAAATCTCTGAAAATTTCCGAAAATATTCGCAAATATTTTTAAATCTACGGAAATATTCGGACATTTTTGGGAAAGAAATCTCTGGAAATCTTTGAAAATCTTTGAGATTTCCTGGAATCGGTGTATACCTCAAACAAGAGTGATTCGCCCCTCGATGTGTGTATTTATAACTGTCAAACTGTCACAACAACTTTGCGGCACTAAAAAATCCAAACAATCGCGATTAGCGAACAAAATACTTGCTAATGTAAAAGTGATTTTATAGTACCAAAAGCATCCTGAATACCATGAAAAAAGAGAAAACGGGCGACACGGCGCGTCCGTTCAAACTATAAGTATCCCAGATTTAGTGCGCCTCTTGGCTGAACCACCCGGACTGAGAAAATAATGTATCAATCCCATCTGCACAGCCCATCAAATTCTCAGCCTGACCGGCATCAGTTTCGAGCGGAAGAGCATCATCGTAAGTTATTTTTCACATGCGATAACAATCTCGGATAATATTCACTCGCATTCTCCCCAACCGATGCACACAGGGCTTCGTCGAGCTGACCATCGTGCCGACCAAAGACAATCTCAAGTCGATCCGCCTGAACGCCAAGCAGTGTCGCATCTATCGGGTGGTGCTGAACGACACCACCGAGGCCACGTTTCAGTATTTCGATCCGTTTCTCGACATCTGCCAGACCGATTCGAAGTCGTAAGTGTGCGCGCATACATCATGCTCCAAATCGTTGGAGCAATCGCTCTTCACAATTTCCCCACCACCACCCACACAGTCGCTCCCTGGACACCTTCTCCAAGCACCATCTCGCCGCCGCCCAGAAAGTCGACCCCGACAACAATGCCGGCGAACTGGTCGTCACCATTCCGGCCGAAGCCGCCCATCTCGTCGGCGAGGGTCGCGGCCTCCGCATCGGCATCGAATTCTCGCTGGAATCGCCGCAGGGCGGCGTCCACTTTGTCATCCCCGACACCGACGATCCGGCGCCGGGCCAACCCGGCCACCCGGCGCACATGTTCACCTACGGCCACGAGAACTCCTCGCGCCTGTGGTTCCCGTGCGTCGACAGCTACGCGGAGCCGTGCACCTGGAAGCTGGAGTACACCGTCGACGAGCACATGACCGCCGTCTCGTGCGGCGAACTGGTCGAGGTCGTCTACACGCCCGACCTGCGTCGCAAGACGTTCCACTACACGCTGAACACGCCCGTCTGCGCGCCAAATGTGGCGCTGGCCGTCGGCCCGTTCGAGATCTACGTGGATCCGCACATGCACGAGGTGACGCACTTCTGTCTGCCGCAGCTGATGCCGCTGCTGAAGAACTCGGTGCGCTACATGCACGAGGCGTTCGAGTTCTACGAGGAGACGCTGGCCACGCGCTATCCGTTCTCGTGCTACAAGCAGGTGTTCGTCGATGAGATCGACACCGATTGCTATGCGTACTCGACGATGAGCGTGCTGTCGACGCATCTGCTGCACTCGATTGCGGTGATCGATCAGACCTATCATACGCGCACGGTGATGTCAAAGGCGATTGCGGAGCAGTTCTTCGGCTGCTTCATCACGATGCAAAACTGGTCGGACACGTGGCTGGCGAAGGGCTGTGCGGAGTACTTGTGTGGTTTGTACTCGAAGAAGTGCTTCGGGAATAATGCGTACCGCGAGTGGGTGCAGTCGGAGCTGGCGGCGGTGGTGCGGTACGAGGAGCGCTACGGGGGGATTCTGCTGGACAGCAGTCAGCCGCCGGCACCGCTGCCGGTGTCGACCAACTCGCCGGCGACACCGGCCAAGCAGCCGGAGATCGTGCACTACTTTCCGATCAAGAGTCTGCACACGATGTCGCCCAAGTATGTGGAGACGTTGCGGCGCAAGGCGCACGTGGTGATCCGGATGCTGGAGCATCGGATCGGGCAGGAGCTGCTGCTGCAGGTGTTCAATAAGCAGCTGGCGTTGGCTGCTAGTGCAGCGGTAACCAAGATCGGGGCTGGACTGTGGCATCATTTGCTGATATCGACGAATGTGTTCACGAAGGCGATCTTCACGGTGACGGGCAAAGATATGTGTGTGTTTATGGACCAGTGGGTGCGGACGGGCGGACATGCGAAGTTTCAGCTGACGGCGGTGTTTAATCGGAAGAGGAATACGATTGAGCTGGAGATCCGGCAGGATTGCGTGAATCAGAAGGGCGTGAAGAAGTATGTGGGACCGTTGCTGGTGCAGCTGCAGGAGCTGGATGGGACGTTTAAGCATACGCTGCAGATTGAGAATACGGTGGTGAAGGCGGACATAACGTGTCACTCGAAGAGCAGGCGTAACAAGAAGAAGAAGATTCCGCTGTGCACCGGCGAGGAGGTGGACATGGATTTGTCGCCGATGGAGTGAGTGTGCATTTTGTGACGCTCTTTTGCGCATTTACTTAAATTAATAATTATAAAATTTTTGTGTGCAGTGACTCACCGGTTCTGTGGATTCGCCTCGATCCGGAGATGATCATCGCCCGATCGGTGAACATCGAGCAGCCCGACTTCCAGTGGCAATTTCAGCTGCGCCACGAGCGCGACGTCACCGCCCAGCTGGACGCCATCGTGGCGCTGGAGAAGTACGCGACGCCCGCCACCCGAATGGCGCTCACCGATACGATCGAGAATCCGCACTGCTTCTATTCGGTGCGCTGCAAGGCGGCGCACTGCCTGAAAAAGGTGGCCACCGCCATGGTGACCACGTGGCAGGGACCGCCGGCGATGCTGGCGATTTTCCGCAAGTTCTTCGGCTCGTTCAGTGCGCCGCACATCATCAAGCAGAATAACTTTTCGAATTTCCAGATGTACTTTCTGCAGAAGACGATTCCGGTGGCGATGGCCGGTGAGTTCAAAAAACAATATATTCATAAAATTTTAGTTCCTAATGCTTACCAAATACACTCTCAGGCCTTCGCACCGCTCACGGCATCTGTCCACCCGAGGTCTTCCGCTTTCTGCTCGACCTCTTCAAGTACAACGACAACACGCGCAACCACTACTCGGACAACTACTATCGGGCCGCTCTGGTCGATGCGCTCGGCGAGTCCATCACGCCGGTCGTCTCCGTCGTCCAGCAGGGCGCCCCCATCAAAGCCGAGAACCTCTCGACGGACGCCAAACTCGTGCTCGAGGAGGTGACGCGCATGCTCAATCTGGAGAAGCAACTGCCCTCGTACAAGTACTCGGTGACGGTGTCCTGTCTGAAGGTGCTGCGCAAGCTGCAAAAGTGCGGCCACTTGCCGTCCAGCTCGAAGATCTATCGCAGCTACGCCGCCTACGGCCAGTACCTGGACGTCCGGGTGGCCGCCATGGAGTGTCTGGTCGATTTTGTCAAAGTGGACGGCCGCTGGGAGGATCTGCAGCATCTGCTCGATCTGTGGGACAACGAATCGGATCCGCGGGCGCAACATGCGCTGGCGCGGCTGCTGATCGAGAATCCGCCGTTCGAGCGCGGCCAGCGGCACAAGTTGGACCGCGAGGAGCTGGTGGAGCGGATCTGGGGCAATATGAAGTGAGTTTATCAGTGGTTTATTGTCACGTTTGGGCAATATTTCTCGATTCAAACTAACCAATTCGATCCGTTCGCTTCCGCAGTGGCATGCTCTCGCATGACGCCCGTCTGCGCTGCGACATGGTCGATCTGTACTACGCCCTGTACGGCACCAAGCGTCCGCCCGGCATGCTCAGCACCGAGCTCTCCTCGATGTTTCGGCCGTCGAAAGTCTCGGCCACCCAGGCGGCCGCCTCTACCTCCTCCTCCTCCTCGTCGGCGACGGGCATCAGCACGACGACGACGACGACCAAGTTCAAGAGCGAGAACAAAATGCGCGCCTCCAGTCCGATCGAGGAGAAGCCGCTGCACATCGTCGACTCGCCGTTCGAGCAGCAGCTCATCAGTGTCGTCGACGATTCGGCCAGCCGCGAGTCCGGTGTGCATGCGCTGCAGGCGGACGCGCCGACCGACGACTCCAAGTCGGTCCTGACGTTTGCTAATGCCATTGCGTCCAGTTCGGCAGCGGCAGCTGCTGGGGCAGCACCGGTGAATGTCGTCGCTGATGCGGACGCATCGAACAGTCACCAGATCAAGGAGGAGATTATCGATGTGGACGAGCTGGACGCCAAGGACGAACAGCCGCCGCCGGCGAAGAAGCAGCGAACCGACTACAATTCGGACAATTCGGCCTCGTTGCCGGGGCTGAGCGAGGCGGGCGGTGTTGGCGGTGGCGATAATGCTGGTGGAGCGGCTAGTGGACCGGTTGCGTTCGAGCCGGGAATGTTCAAGAAGGAGGCAGACGGTGGTAATGCTGCGGTTGCTGCGTCGACGGAGGCGGTAACGTCTAGCGGCAAAGTTAAGGGTGACAGCACTCAAAAGGTATGTGTGTTTGTGATTTATTTCGACATGGCGAACAGTCGAGTGAACATATTGTTTTGTCTTGTTATCCAAACTAGCCGAAGAAGAAAAAGAAGGACAAGAAGAAGCACAAGAAGAAGCACAAGAGCAAGCACAGCAAGGACAAGAACAAGGAGAAGAACAAGGATCCGGCCGTGGTGCGCGTGCAGGAGGAAGCGGTCAAAGAGGAGGCTGCACCGGAAACACTCAGCTCGGATAGCTCGAGCAACAGCAATCCACCGACCACCTTCGATCTGACCTGATGAGTTGAAGTTGGCATGTTGCGTGTAAAGTGTAAGTGATACACTGCACATATGGAATTGTAATATTAGGTTTTTTTATCCATCTATCACTATAAATTAAACGAACTACTGCCACTTGTCGGAGTGCATGAAAAGCTATTTCTATTTGAATATACAAGTGGTGTGTGATTATGATGCCCTAAATAAATACCATTTATGAGTTCAAATGTTTACAATGTCAGTTATGAGCGAAAGTTGAGTATTATAAAATGAACCGATAACTCTTCTTTATTTGACCGGTGATCGCTTGAAGAATTTGGCTGACGTCCAGACGGCTGTGCTGAGAGCAGTCGAGACGTAAAAGTTGAAAAGCAAAACTGGATCGGCCGACTCAACGTAGATCGTGAAGATGCGAGCTACAAAATAACGTTGAATAAGTTGAATTAGTTACAAGTTCAACCTACTACGCATACACAACGCATGTTCTTACTCAGATTCGTGAAGGCCGATATAAACCAAGTGGTCAGGTTCACGTTGGTCGAGTCCTTCGAGCGGAAAATCTCCACAATCACCATAATCTTGGCCAGCGCTCCGATTGGCGTGCACAGCGGCTAGATTCGAATGCGAAACAATACTTTGTGCATCAGTACATTATTTTTATCGATTTACCACACCCGCACGCAACATAACTTACCACAAGTGGCGCCAAGAGGGCGGCCGGTGAGAAACGCAACACCAGCAGCGTCACGATGAAGTACGCACTGACAATTGTGTACGAATTCTGGTTCAGCTGCCGCTTGTAGTACAGCACCAGCCAGATCAGAGCATAGTTTTGCACCAACAGCACCGGATATTCCATGTACGACAGCAGCGAATAGCCGTTGCAGTAGTTGTAGGACATGGTGATGGTGTAGCTGAGCGTGTCCAAGTAGAGGCCAGTCGGACTGATGCCTGTGATGCCGGAGGGACCAAAATGACGACACCATATAGTTGTAAGATATATCCTCGAGACTTGTGACCTTGAACACTTACCTCTGGCCGATTTCTGGGCGTACAGCGTCCGGATTTGCGGTACCTTGGCCACCAGGCACATGCCAATCGTTATCAAACTGCATATGTTCGATAGCACCGTCAGAATTGTGTGCAGTATCATTTTTACGTTTGCGCGTGCACGCGTTCGAGATTGAGCTGCTGCTGAATGAGTTTTCGACAACTACCACTACTGAATATTCACGATTTGCTATTTGGGTAGATCACGACCCAAAAGACAGCAGCGGTGGCCGGCGCGGGTTTGATTTATTAATAAACCAATCGCGGCAGCGTGTGGCGGCGACGATGCGACACGACACAAACGCGAACCAAGTCGCGAACCGTCTCACGTGGATGCAAACTGAATACTGTGTTCGAGTTCGACGCGCGACAGTTTTACAGACCGCCGCATGCCAAAGCGAATGCCGCCATATGAATGGACTTACACGACCACTCAGCTGCTGCCAATACTTATGAATGAGCAGAGACACTATGACGTCACAACCACAACAGAAAACGACAACAGAGAGACTCTTCGCCTCGCTCTCGAGCGACGAACTCATTCCGCACCAGGTATGTATTGTAGAAACGAATCAAATAACCGGTGCATATACCACCAGCTGGCAGCTGGTCGTTTATCAGCAGCATTTTTATCAGCAATGTTTTTTTTCTGCGAGTTGGCGATTTGTATTGGCAGAGATAAGTAAGTCGATGCGTTAAGCAACGAACGGAGAATGCGATCAGTTCGAGTCTGCGACACGAAGCGACCGGTGTTTTCAACATGGCTCATCTGAATATCACCGGTTTCGGTGTAGAAATCGCCGATCCACTGAAATACGATGGGGTAAGAATCAAATCACTGCAATTGTCAAATTTGAGATATTTCAAAACGTTTGATTAATTTCTCCAATCAGTTTCTGGACTGGTTCTTCGTTTACTTCGATCCGGTCGACATGTGGAAGGCTCAAAAGAGTTATCTGCTGACCGAGGTCGACTTCTTGATCGGTGGTTTGCTGATGTTCTTTCACGGTATACGGAACAGATGTTTTTTCACCAGAAATTGCGCAGTATATGCACAAAAGTATTTACTAAATATCGGAGAATTGTGCATACGCAGCGTTCCAGCAGGGCGGTCGTTGGCCGTTCTTCTGGTGGGCAACGATATTCCACGGGTTCACCGTCGAGTTCATGGCCTATTTCTTTCCGCACATCGACAACTTTTGGCATGCGCAGGGTGTGTTCACGTTCATCGAGCGTCGCATGCCGCTGTACATTGTGGTCTTGTGTGAGTTTCGAACACTATTGTTAACGAAACCGCGAATTTCTATAGAATCAATAACTCACTCGCAGACACTGTGTTCTACTACCATGCCTCCTGGGCGGTGTCCAAGCTGAAGTTGAAGTCGGCGGTCGCCGAATATCTGGCCGTCGGTCTGCTGACCGTACTGATTGACATTCCGTATGATATGATTGGCATCAAGTACGTGCACTGGACGTGGCACGACACCGATCCGAACATCGCCGACCGCCACTACTGGGTGCCGTGGAACTCGTACTATTTCCACGCGTGCTTCTCCGCCAGCTTCCAGTTCTTCTATCACACGACGCGCAAGGTGCTCGATCAACGCGATCTGGACAAATGGGAGCGTGGAACGATGTGAGCGTCAACTCAAATAAGAATTTCCATATCGAAGATTGAGATTTGATTTCTTTAACGCAGCAAATCCGAGATCGCATCCGTGGTCGTGGCCGCCGTCATGGGCATGCCGGGCGGCTGTTTGCTCTTCATTCCGCTGTACCATCCGCTGCACGATTTCTTCGGCGTTCACTCCGAGGTCACGTCGCTCACCATCCTGATCACGTTCATCATGATCGTGTGGCGATTCGACCGCAAGTCCAATCGCTATGCGCCACCGCAGCCCATGAGCTGGCTGTCCAAGCTGCTGATCGGCCATCTGGTGTGCCACTATGCGCTGAACCTGGGCACGGCCATTTTCATCCGGCCCGAGGAGGTGGTGGCGATTGGCGTGCACGAGGTGATTGGCGACTGCAACGAACGGGTGCCGGTGGAGACGGTGCTGATGACGCTGTCGAAGCGCAAGTATTTGTGCGTCGACGACTACGATGAGAAGTACTTCGACTTCCATTGTCTGCCCGATGGGAAGCCGCCGAGTGCGGGCAGCTATTGGTACACGATTTGCGGCACAGCACACGAGTGAGTTGAACTATAATATTTGTCTGGAGCTGCAGCACAGTTTGACCCCACGTTCTGTTCCTTTTTGCAGCAACCGCGTCGAGTTCATAACGGCCATTTCGCTGATTTGCTTCGTCGCTTTCATGGTGTTCAGCTCAATGCATTTCGATCACGACAAGAACATCACCGACAATCTGACCGAGTCGGAACGCCAGCGTATTCTGCCGAGCAAAAAGCGCAGCGCAAAGAAAACCAAAACTGCCTAAATAATTGTTCGATAAGGTTAAGATGTATTTCGATACAGGTCGAACGTGATAGTGATTATACTCTATGTTTTTCTACTTGAAAATAAAACCTAAAGCGACTGCCACGCACAATGCAACGATTGCCGCCGCTGCGATCCACACTCGCTTGTCGCTCAGCAAACCGGGCGGAGCTTCGACCACCCGCTGCTTGCGCTCCTTCGGCTTTCGCTTGCCGAATTTCTTCTCAAACTCCAGCAGTTCCAAGCGATTGCGCTCCTCGTCGGCTGCACGCTGCCGCTGTTCCGCCTCATCGGCTGCCACACGAATCTGTTCGACTTTGGCAGCGCACTTGGCATCGCACTCGAGCCGCCAACCCGATCGCTGCTGATCGCAAGTGGTCTCCGACTTGCGCGTCTTGCACTTGCAAGTGATGCGAACTTTCTTGGTGCATGTCTCCGGATTGGGACACGTTCCCGAATGACAGTTGGCCAGACAGCGATGGCCGCAAGGGAACTGCGTGTGAATACCGCGGTTAAATTGATTTCAATGCCAAATATTATTCGTTCACTTACGTTCCGCGTGCACCGATTGCCACAACTTCGCATCCGTTCCCGCTCCTCAGCCGACACCGCGGCCGCATAAAAATCGCCACACTTGTAGTACTGCGGCGTCACGCCGCAATGACAATCGAACTTGATGTTCACCCGGCACTTGGCGCACGGCCCCAAATGGCAGGCCTTGTCGCAGCTGTGCGTGCATCCGTCCGGACGCGGATGGATGCAGCCCTCCGAGCACGGCGCGCACAGATCGTCTTGCTGGAATTGCGAAAAAAATACAATTAGTATCCATCTCCCAAATTGTCAATTGATCACGCGCATTCGCCCCATACCTTCGTCGACGCCAAACTCGCCACCGCATGACACTCCACCGCACACCGATGATTGCCGCATCGCAGCTGCCGCGCGCACTCCCTGCCGCACGACCTAGCCTTGGCATCGCTGCACGGCTGCCGCACTGTCTCGTGCCCGCCCACGCACGTCACCTCCACCGGCACCGCGCACGGCGGATGCGGCAACTTCCGCACCACCATCCGGTTCTCCTGCACCTCCCACGGCCCGGCCGGTCGCCGCTGCGCCTTGCTGGCCTCGTCCACCGCCACCACGCGCACCGCATCGTGACACCGCACCGCACACGGATGCTCGCATCCGCTCACCGTATTCCGCTCGCCACACTCCAGCTGGCATGCCGGGCACTCGCCCTCGTGACACCGGTGCGGCCGGCCATGATGACACCGCTGCGCCGCCGCCTGCCGGTTGCACGGCTGCTGGCAACGGGGCGCTCGCGCCGCCCGCTCCCGGCCGCACGCCACCTGCGCCTGCGTGGCGCCACAACGACATCGCACCGTGCTGCGCTGGCCGCACGGATAGCACTGGCCCCGGTGGCACGGCGCCGCACACTTGTGCCGGCCGCACGGCAACTGGCGGCCGCACACCTTGTCGCACGGCGGACACTCCAGCCCATCGCAGCACTTGCGATTGCACGCGTGCTTGCCGCACGCACGCTGCTGTCGGCACTTGGTTTCGCACGCGAACGCACGGCTGCACGGCAGCTGGCGGCGCTGCGCTCCGCACCGGCAGCCCTTCTCCACCAGCAGCAGGCAGGGGGCGCACGCGCCGGTGTGGCAGCGCTCCGCGCACCGATGCTCGGCGCACTCGAGCTGGCGGTCGCACGAGCCGCCGCACGGCCCGACGCTGACGCTGCACGGCGCCAGCGTCTGCTCTTTGCCGCACGGGCAGCTGCGCGGTTGGCCGTGCGGACACTCGCCGCACTGGTGGCCATCGGCCGCATGGCAGCGCTCCGCGCA